>JAWPHD010020468.1:0-31686 GCA_037043455.1 Cyrtodaria siliqua | reverse complement strand
AAACATGTTGATTTAGGATATTTTGACTGAAATTTGCATTTTTATGGATACAATTTTACTGAGAGTATATTTGCAAAAAAGTAAAATTTCTTTACTGCCATTCTGGGGGTGGCCACCTTCAGTGAACTATTAGAGGCTGAAAGCATCAGATTATCCCCAATTTGCTGGTCATTTTTGAGTGTCTCTAAGATAGTTCTTTAAAAACAGTTAGGTTTTTTCATCCGTTCCGATATAGGAATAGGGGTTGTAGGCCAAAAGGCTATAATGGAGACCTATGGGAAATGCAATAGTGGTATATGACCTTCAACGACCATGACACAAACATGCCTGCCAAGTTTCGAGTTAGAAGTGCCAGCTGTTCTTGGGTTGTCGCGGAGACAAGCAATTTTTAGTGATTTTGTTCACGTTTTGTTACCATAGCAACCACATTTATTAAGCGAATCTACCCAAAAGGGACGGTGCACAACTAGTCCAAGACCCAAACATTCCTGTCAGGTTTCGAGTTTGTAGTGCCAGCTGTTCTTGAGTTATCGCGAAGACAAGATTTCGGAACGGACGGACCGATCGACCGACCGACCGACCGACATTTGCAAAGCAATATGCACCCCACCCACCCTTCTTTGAAGCGGGCATAATTATTAAAAAGCTCGAGGCGAGCCCGGTAAGGGGGCATACTTTTTAATATGCTCGAGGCGAGTCAGGTATTGCGAAGGACTATTTTGGAATTGCCCAAGGGGTGAAATACCAAGTGTCCCTGCGCAATTCGGGAATGCATTGGATAAAGTAGGAACCGTGCTGAGATTTGAAAAGGAGGATATGGATTCTTAATTTCTTATTCGTATTTTCTTTATCCATCGTTGATGAACACATAAAATACATCCTATCAGATCTTTCTAACTGGATTATCCGTTTTATTGAAGCAGCTAAAGACAACACAAATAAAATGTAGCTGAAACTAACGAAATGTAACTGAAAACTCGAGACATAGAATAACAACGCCGGCAACATTTGGTTAAAGTGTTTTGGAATGTATTTATCTCCGTCAAATATATTGTTCTGAATATCGGTATGTACATCGAATGGGGTTATAACTGACACGCTAAGTATGCCCCCAACCCACCAGTGACCTTGACCTCAACTGTGCGTAAAAAGTCGCCCGACTACAAATCAGTAGTGTTATTACTTACTGATCTGGGAAAATCAAGCCCAATCTGTGTGGCTTTAAAGTAAAATATCTTTTAAGCCGGTGCTAGGAGGCTTGAGAGGTGTTGCGCTTCACATTACCTCCCATGAACAGACTCAAGAAAACCGAGTCTGCTACTTTTATCTCTTGTTTGTGTATGTTGCTTCCGCGGGATCCCATTTTGAGTATTTATATAAAGACAAAATAACTTGTTACAGAGTTAAGGTTTTCAGATATTTTTTATTTTTTGAATACCGGTACTGTACATATATCTCCAATACCATCAAATATATTAAGATACAACTTGATATCTACATTGAGTGAAGACCATACCCCCATGACAAAGCCCTTCTCTACCAGTTACCATGACCTTAATTTAAAAAACACAAGGACCTAGGCAACAAAGATACTGACCTTGAATTTAAAGACAAACAACTGAGGCAGTTGTTCATCATATGCAATTGACTTTGTGAATGAAATGTCAAAGGTATTGCTTTGACTCTTAATGCAAACATTCACTTGGATTACCTTTATACCCCATATCCGGCACTGACCTTGCCTTTACACTTAAGAAAAGTCTTACGCATTTTCCCCCCTTTTTTAATGAATACTCTCTGGTGGTATTCGTATATGCATGTTCTCTATAACGTACACCCACCCAACCCTCCTTGTGAATGAACAAGAACCCGGTAGACAAGATAGCCCATGCCGGTGGCCTGGTGAGATTTGCTTTCGGACAGTATTTATCCCAGCAGGCTTCCTCTTACCCACACAACAACTAAATACGTGAAAACAGACAGGAAAGAAGGTGTCGGAGGTTAAACCGTCTGATTCCATGTTAAGGAGATTACACAATACACAATATTATTTATATTTGGCTCCAAACCATGATATTTGTTATCAGATGTTTTAAAATGTCTGTTTGTTTGGTAAAAAGAAGAAAACAGTCACAATTATTATATTAATAACTGCATGAATCTTTGTGGTTAGTTTCGTATTCAATATATTTTGAAAATTATCTTTGAGAAAGTCCATAAAATTTAATCGAAATGCGGATTAAGTTAATGTTTACGTTTGCGTTCCAGTTTAAGTTAGAAAAGTATATTAGGGATATATCTGGGATGAAGCTAAATGACGTCACTTACTGTGTAAACCTATCTATCTATCATTCGTTCATGTCTAAACATCATAGCAGGTGTCGGGTGGTGGCATATGAAAATTGGTATCAGTCCAGTAACACAAAAATTATATAAAAACTTTACTGACTGAGTCACCATAAAAACTATTTACAAGAAGTAATGTCAAAGACAATAACGTCGTGTCTTTGACTGCACTGGTGCTTAGATTTGCGAATTGATGGCATGGCGACTGTAGTTGGAGGGAGGCTATTCCATACTGGAATAATTCTCGGGGGAAAAAGGAGAATTCATAAGCATCAGTGTTGTTAACATTTGGTATTTTGTATTGTCGTGGGTGAGTTGACCTGGAGCGGCGCGAGGTGTTTGCCGGGATACTATACTGATTTTTATTTACGGAGACTAAATCTGTATGAATTTTATAGAAAATGCTTAAAGGGAATGTAGCGACACAGCCAAACAAACTCTATTACTGAGAGTTCTGAAAAACTCGGAAAAAGGTGAAAGAATTATCTAAATCGGATGATAAACAAAAAAAATATGACTATTTAAAGGTTGTTCTAAAACAAATATGGGAGCCGCCATTTTTAGAACTATGACGTCATAGTTCCATATTACCATATATGGAATATTGATAAATATTATTTAAAACGAAGAAAATCACTGCAAATGAATGATTTTTTTTACTGGTGATATAAATCATTATTGCATTAAGTATTACATATTTTTCATACAGTTGCTGTCATTTTTCCCCTATAAATCAGTAAATGTTCATATTTATAAATATTCCATATATGGTCATTTAGAACCGTGATGTCATAGCTCTCAAAATGGCCGCTTTCATATCCGTTTTAACAGAAACTTCAAATGATCATATCTCCTTTATTTATCGTCCGATTTTGATAATTCTTTCACCCTTATTCAAGTATTTCAGAACTCTCAATAATAAAGATGGTTTGGCTGTGGCGCTACATTCCCTTTAAACTAGGCCTTGCTTAAACTCGGGTTTCTAACGTAGACCATTCTAATTCAGTAAGCATTTCTCCAACGTGACTTAAATTGCGCCATCGTTTACACGACCATCTAGCTTCAGTTCTTTGGACTTTTTCTAACTTGTAAATATCGTTTTCATATGTCCGACATAATAAACCTATACTTTTGTATATGAATTGAATTGGGCTTTAAAGGCGCACCAACACATGAAAGGTTATATGGCGCCTAACAGGCATGAACATGCCAGGCTCATCCTCCATGTACATCGAGATAAAATATGGAAAATGGGCCTAGAACCTTCTCACCCTGAACTGCAGAGTTGCTGCAAATTCTATCGTAGAAACTCCATTTTCGCTGGAGCCACGTTTATTGTTTTTCTGCCACTTTTCCCATTTTGATGTGAGAGAATGCACCTGAAACAATGCGGGGATCATGATGAAGACCTTTAATGAACATGAACAAAAAATGATAAAATGAACATGAATTTGGGGGGGGGGGTCTACCCCTCTGCCTACTCCTCCAAAGGGATCTGCAGTGGCCCTATTATTTGCCCCGTGACCAAACGGGGCCCCCGGGAACCACACGGGGCACTTTTGTATTTATACCGTATATTAAGTAATGAACTGTTTGTCCGAAATCATTGACCGTTTCAGTTTATTTTTTAGAACTTACTATATCTTAGCTATCATGCATAGGCATAGGAACGTTTCTGTTGTTGGGGGAGGGTGTATGTGTGTGTCTGTGTCTGTGTTGGTGGGAGGGTGGGGAGAGGACAATTTTAAAAAAATGACAAGCCAAAAAAGCATATGTTTCAAACATGGAGACGTGGGGAGGGGGCACTTTTCGGAAAGCTAGCCCAGTCCCGGCTCCTACGCCTATGCAATATGACAATAATAACTAAATCCTATAATATTCAACATTGTTCGTTTTTTTCCGAACTCCGACTTCGTCCGTATCACCAATTGTTTTTATCCGCCGTCAACCGTACCCTAAAATTGTGACACCACCCATAGATCACGCAATACTTCATTCATACTCGGGAGTTTTAACGCATGTAAACTATTTTGTTATCTAACATGGTTTATGAAAATACTGAATTCTGATTGGCTATTGAGCAGATTTTGAAAAAGCTATAAAAATAAACTCTGACGTCACGTCCTTCAACCATTAGAACGTCATTTTAAACGATTTTCAATGTCGGAAAACTTCCAAAACAACGATTACATTATTTTAAGACACAAGAACACATTGAACTTGTTAGAAACATGATAAAGCTGTATATTTTCTTCGTTTGGTACTGAGAGATGGGCGTGCAATGTAAGTTGTGAGAATGTGTTTGTATTATGTTATATCTCTCAAAAATGTGTGTATAAAATACATAACAATCCATGTCAGATAAGAAATAAAACATTTCCAGCGGGTTTACATTGTGCGAGATCAAAACCTGGTGGTTGGGTCTTGAAACACATAGAAACCGCGGGCACTGCCCTGGGTATCGATGGTCTTCAAGTCCAGCCCACCAGGTTTTTATCTGGGACAATATAAACCGCTGGAAATATTTTATTTCTTAAATCTAGAGGAAGGATTGGTGCCTGTAAATCCGTGAAAACAGATATTAAAATTCGCTTACAAAGAAAGAAAGAAAGAAAGAAAGAAAGAAAAAAAGAAACCGTTTTCTGCTATTTAGAAGGACTTTATCAACAGACGTTCGCATTAAATAGCTGCTTGTATTGCGCGCTCAGTGTACGTCCCCATCTAAAGGACGAGGCTAGGGGTAACGTTTTGCGCGCTCACTGTACGTCCCCATCTAAAGGACGAGGCTAGAGGAACAGTCTTGACTAAGGAAACCCACTGGCACCAGTGAGGCTCGAACCATTCGTTTTCTTTTGGGAATATTTTTGCTAGATAGTATTCTTTGTATTCATCCTAGTTTGTATTTTTCGTTTTATTTGTATTATTACAGTAAACTCGTTAAAGAGACTTACGGTAATATTGCCTTTTTGAAACACTGGGTTCTGAATTTTCTTTTTATAATGTATATGTGTAGATCATTATTTATAATTATTTAACAAGTTCAAAGAAAAATGTGTTTGCATATTACTGAATATCAGGGCTGGCCGATTGAAGTTATAGGCTCAATCAATTGAGAGGGCTGGCGTAGCGCAGTCGGTAGCGCGGCGGATTTGTAACCGGAGGCCCCGGGTTCAATCCTCCGTGGTGCCACTGAGTTCCGTCGGTGTGTTCTTGGGCAAGACACTTTCCCTTAGCCCCGTCCGTCGGATGGGGACGTAAACCGGGCGGTCCCGTGTATCGGTCTATCCTCCGAGCACGTTAAAGAACCATAGGAATCTATTCGATAATAAGAGTAGGGCACGGATCCCGGATTCCTATGTATCCTTCCCCTCTCTCATGGGCGGCTCTAAATAACCTAGTTCAAATATTACTTCCGTATAACAAGAGTTCAAATATTACTTAAATTTGTATTAAAAAAATGTTACATCCTTTAAACTATATCAAACAAGTTGAACTAATACTTCCTTAAAGTTGTATCACAAGAGTTCAAATATTACTTCCTGAAAGTTGTATCACAAACGTTCAAGTATGATTTCCTTAAAGTTGTATCATTTATTTTAACTATTACTTCCTTAAAGCTGTATCAGAAGTGTTCAAATATTACTTCCTGAAAGTTGTATTACAATAGTTCAAATATTACTTTCTTAAAGTTGTATCAAAGTTCAAATATTACTTGAAGTTGTATAAAAAAAAGTACAAATATTACATCCTTAAAACTGTATCAAAGGAGTTCAACTATTACTTCCTTAAAGTTGTATTTATTACTTCCTTAAAGTTGTATCACAAGAGTTCAGATATTATTTAATGTTGTATAAAAAAAAGTTCAAATATTACATCGATAAAGTTGAATAAATAGAGTTCAATTATTATTTCCTTAAAGCTGTAGACTCCATGCTTAAACACATTTGTGTGCGTGTCTTTATTTCATCAGCTCATGGAGAATTCGTGTATACAAGCGACTAATTTGATCGCTGGAATTATTTGATTTATCTATATATATATATCTAGTAAATTAGTAATGCACATTACTTGCTATAAGCCAAATATGTTATCCTCGATAAATAAAGATATTATTACTATTATTAATTATATTATTATTATTATTGATTCGCTATGCGTGAGCATGGCTGACCCTTTGGAGTCATGCATACTGTAATTTCTGAAGTTGGAGTTTTTGGTTGAGGAGCTTTAAGCAGTTCGAGAATGTAGTTCCTTTAACTGTCTCAAGTATAACTTAGTTTGATAAGGTGACTGATATGGACGTTATGTATACCGACTAATATAACTACTGATTGTGAAATAATGAAATAATTGTTATTGTATACAGTATAAATGTCTTTGTTGTAAATGCGCATTAATACACCAGTTTCTGGACGAGGAGCTTTACGCACTTCGAGAATGTAGTTCCTTTAACTTTCTCAATACACCCATCAACATTTTATGAATGGGAAGTTTCAATAGCGTGGTTACCCGGATGTCGAACATCTCATTAACATTAATTCATTTCATTCGATAGTGCAGCAGAAACTCGATAATTATCCATTCATTCAGAACCGTTAATTTGAAAATGTACAATCATTGACGAAAACTAAGCAATCAATTAACACATTTTTCGCTCCAATTTCTAAACCAGGAAGCTAAACATGCCGCTCTTGCGTGGACACAGCGTGACCTAGATAATGAGCTTTACTGTCAAATTGGGAACTAAATGTCCGTAAATATTGTAGTTATTGTGCCTAGTACTTTGAGAAATAGTATTGCATAGTATAGCATCTACTACAAATAAATACACAAGCTGATGAAAAGAATTTGCCAAGAAGTGCTCATTTCTACTACCAACAACAACACGGTAAACAAATCAATAGTTTAAAAGGACACACGGCAATTTTTGCATTAAAAATCCAAATATTTTGGCATTTACCCATGTAGTGTTTATTTCCGTGCTTCAGTTCAATAAAAAATAATTACCTCACAGTGTATCAACAGGAAATCTATTGGAAAATACACTCGAAAACCAAAACCGAGGCGGTTGCAAACTTTTTTTCCGTCCCAAGCATTTTTCAAAAATTAAAGAAAAATCTAATTTTTCAATGTTGTGTGCCAAGATACTTCATCCCATTGGTGGAATGTTATGCAGAACAACTTAAATAAAGGATGTCAGCAAGAAACCGTGCTCAAAAAATGTTTTTAATAAAAACGAGGCCTTTGAAAAAGTATTACTTTCGTATCCAGGTCATTCGACCTTATTGTAGCTTTGCTCATCTTGTCTCTAATAAGCTTTTACCATTTTTAGGCATGTTTTAAGGGTCGTTATGCTGTAAATAAAGCGAATGCTATTGTGTTTTACTGCTCTTCACCACTTATTAAATAAGTTGATGCATTAATCAGGAAAAAATTCAATATACCAGATACTGACCATACTTCTTTGTTTACAGTTCATATATTTGTATCGATATATTTAACTGCTTTAATTGTTGATTAACTTTGCAATAACTTTTCTTGTAGACGGATTTATATAGCTCAACTTCTCTTTCTAATAATTTTCTTTGTTTTCCTTAATATACACAACAAAATGTTTACAAACAGTATAAACAGAGTAAGTGAGATTTGAAAGAGCAGCTGAGCTATATACTAATATTTATAAGAAAACAAGAGGTTACAAGATATTTTACAGTTAACAGTATATGTTTATCCACCAGTTATATTGATTTCTGCTTACAATTTGCATGCTCCAAGTACTCGCAATTAAAATAAAAAGTTGAACAACATAACTACGTTTCTGTTTCTTTCATACCAACCTTATGTCTATAGATACAAAGACAAATTGCTTCCTTGCTGACATAATATTCAGTATCTCTGTCAGGAATATATCATCTTGTCAAAATTAACATAAAACCAACAGGCCCCGTGTGGTTTCGGGGCAAAATTGGTGCGCCTTAAAACCCAATTCAATTCAATAAAACCAGCAGGTTAATCGATTCGTTTTATTTCCTTTGAACAAATGCGCGAGTGTCTGATTCAGCTGTATTTCCGTTATGTACGCCGGTCAGTTAACCTAACCATGCTTTCCTGGGTTGAACCAATACAGACACAGATTCTTCACAAGTGCATAACAACGCATATATCAATTCAGCTCGCTTACTCCAGTATAAAAAACATCTCATGTTCTAACCAGCAACATTTCATTTTAATACGCCACACTTATAAAATTTAACATAACCTTTTACCTCACCAAGAAGACAGACACTGTTCAATCTTGGCGACTCTCAGGACCTTCAGTCCTTTGATTATTATTATTATTATTATTATTATTACTGTACACCTACGCAGGTAGCTCTATACATTTTCTGAACATAAAATGTGTCTCTCGGAACACACTTCTGACAATGACAATGACAATGACAAATGTTTATTCAGTAATAGAGGCCTCCGGCCCATAATACAACTAATACAATTATATATGTAGAGATACATTTTATGGAAAATATTGAGCAATTGTACGCAGCAGATTTGAAAGTAAGATACAATTGGACAATGTTTTATGTAAATCATGATATATAACACAATTAAACTGGTTTATTTTACTGCATAGCATTCATATTTAGGAAAAATAATTTTCGTTTATCGACAATTTCATACACATATTTGCATAACAGATATAGTTTATTTTTATTTGTAATACTCATTAAATTGTAAACCGAATTCAAACTTGAGTTGTTTATATTCAGATTACCATTAAATATTGATGTAATTCTGTATAATATGTATACTTTATGATAACCTGATATTCATCTTCGACATCGTCAGAAGAACCCAAAATGCATTTTCTGTCAGCATACGGTATATTATGTCGTCCTATTTCTACGCTAAGACTGTGTGCTGAGCATCTAAGTTTGGAAAAGGCAATTTTGAATTTAAGTGGAATGTTTAAAGTAAGGTATCGTTCAACATTTAATAGTGACTTAAAGTGTTAACAAGCAAGGTTTTACGCAAGCGTAAAATAGCTGCGGAGAGACAAGAAGTTAACATAATAATATATCAAGTCATGGGTGTTAAAACAATATTGAAAACAGTATATGTTGTCACGGAGACATAAACACGCCACGACCGTTTTTTCTTACATTCTTCCCGATTTTTACCATCAGTTCTTCCTACCAAGCATTTTAAGTCAATGTGGGGACCTCGCTTCTTTCTGTTCAAAAACCTTGACATGCCTTACATATTGATTACAATTACCTTGTAATACGACGTGCTAGAAGTACACATCACCACAGAAATACAATTGTTCACGTGTGCGTTAGCGTGTACATTACAACACGTATACACTGTTCACTGTTACCACGTGTAATTATAAGACTGCGTTATTAAAGTGAAAAATGTAAAGGAATAATATAAACCAATGAAAATTAAAAAAAAAGGGAAATCAGCAGGCTTGAACCCTACCTTCTTGGGCACTAACACGGCGCCTAGACCAACTGCACTATTGAGGCTTCTGAATGTTTCGTCGCTAATACACATATAATAGTAATAATTACATGCTACATTTCAGTAGACTGGTTTACGAAAACGTCATTTTAGCAAGTGAAGTGGTAACCTTTCATCATTACAAAATATGTGTTTATACCATTCAAGTTTTTCAGACGAGTTCTCTAGGAATTCAAGTTGTAAAGCATGCTTATTGCCACTTACATGAGTCACAGTATGTTAACCATAGACAGATATAAAGCCATATAAGAGTCAGCTGCCATCGGCAGCTGAATAATGTATAGCTTTGCCTGACTGGGTTACATCCGCATGCCAGTTTTGAAGAGAGCAGTCTAGTAATCGCTGTTTTAAAACTGATAAAAACATATGTTCATCTCGAATGTCTTCAGAAATCCATATAATACCAAATCTATATCTAAAAAGCAAGTTTTTTTTACATGAGTAGCCCATGTTGTTCTTTCTGCTTCATCAAGATTTCTTAGCCTAATATAGCACTGTTTTGGGTATCTATTATTAATAAATCGGCATCCAATACTTAATACATCTACAATAATAATTTATAAATAGTGGAAACCTACCGCATTCGCCTTTTGCGAACGCGTGAAATGTAGTTTTATACAGCCTTAAATATCCGTTGCAAAATTGGTTTTGAACATTTTCAATTTGAGAAGAATATTTATATCCCGATATTTCAGAGCCATATGTTACGATGGAAAGTTCACAATAATCAAAATAATCAAAATAACCAACATTTCGTTGTATTTTGTGCATAGAGATAATAGCTTTCCTACTTCTGATTTACAGTCAAACGCTCTCATAACTGAGCCATTGGGCTTCTTTTGAGAGAACTGTATTTAGCCCCATCATAGTTTTATGATTAAACACATTATGTATCAGTATATAAAATATATAGTACATCATGCCGCACATGTGCATTAACGTTGAGTGGTGTACAACTATACTTTTTTTCAAACTGCAACTAGGATTCTGTCTCAAAAACGTTTATAACAAACATATATATCAGATGGAGCGTCGGGACACATCTGTCCCATCGTTAAATCCGTTACTGATAAAATCAACGTTTCGACTTATATGTATATAAACAATGATAATTCATGTATTTTCTACTTTATATGTGTTTCAAGACGGGTTCTACAAATATACACTAGATTTACTGGAACAAGTTCGGCAGGAATGGGAATCGGATACAGAAGTCGCGTGCGAGGTAAATAAAACTGAAAAGGGGATCCATTGGAAGCAACAAACACAAACAAGAGAGACAAGTAGCACACTCTGTTTTATTGAGTCTGTTCATGAGAGGTAATATAAGGCGCACCACTAGTACGGCTTAAGCGGTATTCTACTGTAAAGCCAGCAGATTGGGCTTGATGATCCCAAAGGACCAGTAAGTAATAACACTACTGATTTGTAGTCGGGCAATATTTTACGGCTGCCACACAGCACTAAACAAACGTAGGGTGAATATCAATATATACTGAAAAGGGGATCGCTTGGAATCAACAAACAATAGGGAAATGTAGCAGACTCGGTTCTACTGAGTCTGTTTATGACAAGAGGTAATATAAGGTGCAACACCTCTTACGCCTGTAACAACGTTAAAGGTAACAATTCCTCTAAAGGTAACAACCGCCGCTATAGGTAACAATTTCAACGCTAACGGTAACAACCTCCGCTAAATGCAACAGTCACCGCTTCCACTAAAGGTAACAAGACATAACGCTAAAGGTAACATTTTATTTCAACATCTACATTTTCAATGAAAATTGAGTTAATCGGTTCTTTTTAGTGACTGTGGTACCTGTGGCGTAAGCACTGTTACCTTTAGCGGTAGAGGTAATTGTTACCTTTAGCACGTTGAAATTGTTACGTTTAGTGGCGGTTGTTACCTTTAACGGAATTGTTACCTTTAGCGTTGTTACAACGCCCACTAGCAACGGCTTAAGCAAAATTTTACTTTAAAGATTCGACATGAATGGGAATCGGATACGGAAGTGGCATGTGAGGTTAGTTTGACACAAATGTGGTTGTTGAAATCGACGTAAAATCATACATATACGTTCATTCGGAACATCATACAACGTGTTGGTTCTCAAACAGTTATGTGGAATGTTAAGTAAGATATACATTATCACAACAAAGAAACAACGTAATTACGAGTTAATTCGATTTTATAGAATAGCCGAAACACATGTGTTTATATCGTTTTGGGTATATAACATGAACTTTATTTCATTTCCTGACAGCTGTTCCAAAGGCAGGAGGAAGAGAGAATATACGTTCTACGAGACTGTTTATGGAGGTGTACAAATGTCGACTCTCAAGTCAGCGTTGATTCTGACGAGGTACCACCCTATACTTTTGTTCTTTGTTTAAACATTACCAAATTGAGTTACTATACAAAGGTAAAATAGAGGGCAGGCGTGGCGCACACAGCCTATACAACTCACTCTCGATCGCACGGATGATAGCTTAGCGTGGCCTTGATGCGGGAGTCAACCGGGGAAAAACGCACGTGTCCGAGTAGACGATCTCTGCTTTACAACGCCGAGACGCTGAATCGATCCCGGATTGCATTTGCAAGAACCGACTGCCGACTGCTCTACTCTAAAACCCACACAATACAACGAAACATTAACACTAAACGTACATATATAAAACAGCTATTTGTGTTTGAAATTTCAGAGCTCAGCAACGGTTCGATCGTGTCTAGAGAAGTGTGACGTGAACGAAGACATTAATGAGTTCGCTAAGAACAACATGACGGGAAAAACTAGACCAGGTAATTACAATAAGAAATGTTTTGTGTCGTATGTGTCGAATAACATAACATATTAAAGTAGTAAAGTGTCGTCTGTCTAAATTAGCATGACACTAGTTCGGGTTATCATTTAAATGGAATAGTGTCGTCTGCATATAGTAGCATTAAACTAGACCTGGTTATTATACAACTTGAATGGTGTAATGGTATAACAGCATAAAACTAGACCTGGTGATTATTACAGTACTGTAGTAAAGTGTCGTCTACGTAAAGTAGCATGAAGTTATGCCAGGTTGTTATTAAAGCTGAATGGTGTCGTCTGCGTATAGTAGCATGGTTGTTATAACAGTGGTATGGTGTCGTCTGCGTATAGTAGCATAAAACTAGAGCAGGTTGTTATAACAGTGGTATGGTGTCGTCTGCGTATAGTAGCATGGTTGTTATAACAATGGTATCGTGTCGTCTGCGTATAGTAGCATGGTTGTTATAACAGTGGTATGGTGTCGTCTGCGTATAGTAGCATACAACTAGAGCAGGTTGTTATAACAGTGGTATGGTGTCGTCTGCGTATAATAGTAGGACACTTGACATGGTAATTATTAAAGTTGTGTGATGTCGTCTGCGTATAATAGCGTGAAACTTGACATGGTAATTTACTAATTATTTAACTTGTATGGTGTCGTCTGCGTATAATAGCATGAAACATGACATGGCAATTACTATAAAGTTGTATGGTGTAGTCTGCGTATAATAGCATGCAAACTTGACGTGGTAATTATTTTTTTGAAGTTGTATGGTGTAGTCTGCATATAATAGCATGACACTTGACATGGTAATTATTTAAAGTTGTATGGCGTAGTCTGCATATAATAGCATGACACTTGATATGGTAATTATTAAAGTTGTATGGCGTAGTCTGCATATAATAGCAGGACACTTGACATGGTAATTATTAAAGTTGTATGGCGTAGTATGCATATAATAGCATGACACTTGACATGGTAATTATTAAAGTTGTATGGCGTAGTCTGCATATAGTAGCGTGACACTTGACATGGTAATTATTAAAGTTGTATGGCGTAGTCTGCATATAATAGCATGACACTTGACATGGTAATTATTAAAGTAATATGGTGTAGTCTGCATATAGTAGCGTGACACTTGACATGGTAATTACTAAAGTTGTATGGCGTAGTCTGCATATAGTAGCGTGACACCTGACATGGTAATTATTAAAGTTGTATGGCGTAGTCTGCATATAATAGCATGACACTTGACATGGTAATTATTAAAGTTGTATGGCGTAGTATGCATATAATAGCATGACACTTGACATGATTATTACTAAAGTTGTATGGCGTAGTCTGCATATAGTAGCATGACATTTGATATGGTAATTATTAAAGTTGTATGGTGTCGTCTGCATATATTAGCGTGAATCTAGACCCGGTTGTAATTGAAGTTGTTTATTGTCATGTGTGTGTAGTAGCATGGAATTAGACCAGGCGTATGTGTGTGTAGTAGCATGGAATTAGACCAGGCGTATGTGTGTAGTAGCATGGAACTAGACCAGGCGTATGTGTGTGTAGTAGCATGGAACTAGACCAGGCGTATGTGTGTGTTGTAGCATGGAATGGATGAATGGTGTTTTACGGCACGTCGACACATAAACAGGACATATTGCGCGCAAAAAAAATATAAAAAAGAAGTATTAATTAAAAATTAATGTAAATATATAAAGATAAAACTATCAAAAAAAAAATAAGGGATGATAAGGTGTAATATAAACTATGTATGTAAATCAATAAATGCCCGGCAACGGGTATATAAACAAGTAAATATATATAAGAACACATTACAATGATTTATATAGTCTGATCTCTTTCAGGAAATCTAAAACAAGACTAAGATCTACAGTATCAAATAACTCTTTCTTAGTATTAACATTGTAGTACCTTTGACGCATAGGATCAAAGTCTACACATTCCAATAAGATGTGTTTGACCGTTAACGGTGCAAAGCAGGGTATACATTCCGGTAATTGCTCACCTTGTAATAAATAGTAGCATGGAACTAGACCAGGCGTATGTGTGTGTAGTAGCATGGACTAGACCAGGCGTATGTGTGTAGTAGCATGGAACTAGACCAGGCGTATGTGTGTGTAGTAGCATGGAACTAGACCAGGCGTATGTGTGTAGTAGCATGGAACTGGACCAGGCGTATGTGTGTGTCGTCTGCGTGTAGGAGAGATTATGCAGGTTATTATCAAAGTGGTATATTTTCATCTGCGTATAGTGGCATGAAACTAGACAAGGCTAGTATTAAAGTTGTATGGTGTCGTCTGCTTACAGTAACATTACTTACACAGACACTAATTAATCGCTGTGTCGATAATCGGCCGACATTTTCGTACTTTTAATCTACACTCATGATATTGTATGGTGTTTCTATTTAAGTGTAAAACCACCAAAACATTCTTTGGTTAGTATTTAAAAGAACCCCTTCTAAGTTTGAATTTATAAAAGTCCTTAATAGAGATTGTCGAGAATACTATAGTTGTTAAAATCGAAAATGCACGTTGACACACAATATGACCTGTTTTTGCCGACGTGCCGTAAACCAATATTCATTCATTATTTTTCCTTTTCATGATCAGTGCCAATCCTGTATGAGAACTACTTTGAAGGGACGACATCACTGAGGCGCAATGGTCGAGTCCAGGCATCTCCAGCTGCCGAACGGCGAATACCGTCTCCACCATCAACACCAGCGCCCCCTGTACCAGGAGGAGATAACTCAGGTGATATTCCAGTAATTTGTTCATGTACAGTATAATGAATGCTTTTTGTAACGTATGCTTAACGTATCTCATGCTACCACACTTTTACACAAAGTTTCTCCTAGTGATTTATTTGTTTTTTGTTTTATTGTTTTCAATAATTAGTTATTCATTTTAAACTTTATTTTTTTTGTGTTTTTTTATACGTTGATACTCCTCGTATATAATACACATACCGCACACAAGAAACCTGGCCGTTTATTATTCTAAACAAAGTTTACTGCATCACTACCTAGATACTCGAGTTTTATACTTGAACATATGTTTTGACAACAGGCACAGTCTTGATAATAAGCGAAGTGCGCGTTCTGAAACACTGAAATATACCATATTCGCACGGGAGAAAATTTAAAAATTTAAAAAGAAAAGGCAATATGTATTTCAGGTGCGGAATTAAAATGTTCCAAAGGTGAACACATACATAGACATACTCTATCCAATAAAACTAAGGCTTATATGAATTATTGTTTTTGTGTATTCTCAACAATCTTGAAAATATGCTGTCGTTAGTGTTTTACCGCCATCCATTGCAGCAATATGAAGGCTACGCTACCCATAGCAGCCGATCTTGATCCCACCTGACGTTTTCAAATGATGTTGGTGTCCAATTAACATGAAATCATTCTCTTGAAAAAATCCAAGAAAGACACTGACTTAAAATGTACAATCGTTTTTGTGTTGGTTTTGCTTTTTTATTAATAACTAATAACTTGTGCAATTTCTATTGCAGCCGAATACTCCACTATACGAGGGTGCTTCAAAAAGTTCTGTCACTAGGCATATATCCTTTGAACTGGATATTACACTGAGATAAAGTAGTGTATTTATAGTACTACTGGGTTCGCTCTCTTGAATTCCACAACAGAAATGAAAAGATTCCGGTTATTTATACCCCTGAATTATCTCCCCCTACCACACCTTTTGGATACTGGCATCTCTGAAAATGTCCTTGTTACAAAACGTTGTAAACATTATTTGAATAATTCTATGCTTTTAAATTTTCTTGTACGCCATCTGTTATTATTTGCCCATAATCCCTGAAAATGATTGTCGAGAATTTGGAAAGGTCTTGCTGCAAACCAGATATGAGTGAATGCATATCCCTTAATTTTAGCAGAAATAACACTGATTTTCTTCATTTTGTTTACGGAAATGTTTTAATATCTTTTAAATGTCGTAATTATTCTCATAGTATTAATATGTTTTCATGTTTTTTTTACAAATCCTAGTCATTCAGTGTTTAATTTCATATTCAACACAATATTGTAGAATTTTGTACAATGTTTAATGAAAATATTGATCATCCAAAAACGCTATTTCAGAAGATTTCCCTTCCAGTTAATGTCCATTTATCATTAAATTAATTTTACACGTTAGCATAACATGTTAATTTCTAAGACAATGCCTTTTCATCTACCATGCTTAAATTCTGAATCTTGTAATGCACAGATATATCTGGTAATGTATGAGAAATTTCAAAGGTCTTCGACTAGTACTTAAAGAGAAAAAGGCATTTAAAAAAGTAACAATTAACATACCTGAAAAAACTCCGGACTTAAAAAGCCTCAGTATGTATAAGTGATGTGTATTAAATGTTCCATAACTTTCGTCACACAAAGATACAGCATTCATTTTACCATCAATGAAATGGTATTGAAACTCTCTTTCATTTAGTATCAAACATCAACACTCACAATGAGCACATAATTGTTAAAACGCATTAGTGACAGAACTTATTGAATGACCCTCGTATATTCTGTGGCGAAATAACAACACACGCTCTACAGTAACAGACTGGAGGTTTACAGTTCTGGTTCTACCCAGGGAAAATGGTTGGTCTGCCTCCAACGCAAAAAAAAACGAGCGTCATAACATTACATGAGATTAAAGTGACACCATACAACACACACAAATCTATGTTACATAATGGACGTCTGCAACGTTTGCAAGTTTTCAGTTGACTTCTATGTATATGCTTCATTGACTTACATGACGTGTAAAAGGTTCTTCAGGGAATACTATCATGGTATAAGTACGGGTATATGTGCGTTGGTGCAGAATCGGTAGACATACGGGTTGATTTTCAAAAAAAATGGCAGAAATCGGTGCAGAATGTAAACACATGTGTTCCTGCATATCATCCACATTTTTACAAAATTCTGTTTGATGAATGTTATAACATTTTCAAAAAAATGAATAGACGAAGCATTTAGCTTTGACTTGATTATATTAAAGAATGCGTTTCGCGACAGGAATGAAGCGTTTTACTTTGATCAAGTTGACAGTTTTTTAATCTGGTTGATGGAAAACCCTCACATTGAAAGTTTGCAAGATTATACTAAGTGACGGTAAATCGTTGCATGAATTATTTTCGAAAATATAGTAACATGAAAGGTTATGGAAAATAATGACCGTGAGAATCAGTGTTTATGATGAAACATCATCACCATTTAGGGAGATGGTTTTTCAAAAGTTCTCTGACTGTTTATGTGAATTTTCGTGTCGTTTATAATGTATTTACTTGTAAATGTGTCTCTAGTATTTATAACACAATGTTAAATAATTGTGAAGCATTTATTATAAAAGATTGTTTTAAATCAAATTGTTTTATGAATTATGCTCTATTCAGTTTTATTTATTTTTTACATGCGGTTATGATCCCACTGTTCTTTAAATTACTGGCTTATACATACAATTACATGTCCTTGCGCTTATATGTTTTTGTTGTTGTTGTAGTTTTGTTTTTGTTGCTGTTTTATACTTGTGGTTAGGAAACCAGTTTATTTTCCCGTTTTAGGTGGTGGTGGAGCCGTCAAGATTATATTCCAAAATAATGTCATCTATAACGAAATAGTTTACGATACCAAGGCATTTGTAATACAACTTTTTATTATATACTTTCCAGTGAAATAGTGGATTTTATGATTAAAATAAAACCATATATTTTCATTGTTTATATTTCTTGTGAAAATATAAAATGACGTCATGCAACTGTTGACGTTGTTTACGTTGTTGACGTTATTGACGTCATTGTTTTGGCGCATAATTTTTTTTCTACATATAAATTTCCAGGTAGATATATATAATAAATAGAATATTTGTTGGTTTGTCGTGAATATAGGATTTATTTTCATTTCAAAGTGAAAACTCAAATATTTTGACTCGTGCTAAAGCACTCGTGAAAATATTAGTTTTGTCACTTCTCGATGAAAATAAATCCTATATTCACTCAAAACAAACAAATATCCTCTTTATCTTTCTGATATTGCCACACGCCTTATCATTTTGATATTGCCACACGCCTTCACGGGCATACTCATCGGGCCTCGAATATAATTGTATTTGTTTTGTTTGCTTGTTTGTAGCCTATGTTGTTTTACGACATTTTCAACACATGTAAGGTTATATATGACGGTAGATTTGTTTTTGTGGTGGAGGCAGACCACCCACTTTTCCTGGGTAGAACCAGTACTGTACACCTCCCGTCATCCGTAAGAATCGACACTTCCTCACTTACAAGTCGAGCTCCCAGTGAGCTTCGAACCCGCAGCGGTGAGATTGCGAAAGTTTACAACTCGACGTCGTTAACCATTCGGCCAGAGAGACGATTGTATACACAATAGACCATAAAACAAGTGTACGATTCCAGCTCTGTAAGTTTACGTAACTATTATATTAGTATTATAATACATCATCAATAAGTAAGGATTTGCTGGTTTTTTTTTGTTCAGTTATTGTATTATCTTATATCGTATTTTTCAAGTGTTTAAACGAACACAAATGATATAACTGCGAAGATATTGGAGATTTACGAAACCGTTTATTCTCCGTACTTACGACCAGCCTCCCAGTTGGTTAACCAATTACGCGCTTCCGTGTTTATACCAACACGAATACCATTGGCTCAGAGCTGCTGTGCGCTCACCACCGAATCTAGCGGTTGTAAAAACCCAGAGCCTGAGTAAAACATTCGGTGGTGCGCGCATAGCATGGCCTTATTCGACCCGCGTTGATATTATACGGAGTTCGGGGTGGATATTAATAAATTGATCGAGTAGGCAATACACTTTGAGAAAGTGCGTCTCTATAGTATGTCGATTTGTATACTTAATATTTGTAAATCAGTTGTATAAAAATAACATATTTGTTGAAAAGGGAGAAATTTCACACCACTTACTCTATCAAGTGCCTACAAAAAGAGTTATTGAATGCAAGGTTGCTTTATCAACTTGCATTCATAGTCATTGCTTGTGGCGCCTCCTCATCGCAATCAGGCGGATAACCTACATTTTTCTCATAATTCGAGGCTTCAAGTCGTACATGCCTGCTGATCTATGCTGATCTAGACGAACGTATTGGATGCTGAAAACAACTATATTGCAAATAAACAGGTCGAGAAACTCTACGAAAATCTCATTATGGTTGAGTTTTAGCGAAAAAAAATTCAAGCGAGTTTTTGCAAGGTGTTTTCTCATCAAGGGGGAAACACGGTGTAACGTCACACGCACCTTCGCTTGACAGTGTTATATTCGCGCAAAGAGCCCAAATTAAACGAGATTTCCGGGGAAAGAGTTGTTTCAATACATTTAGAGTTGTTTCAATATATTTATTATGTATAATTGTATATAGCATCAACTATTTCAAAAGGGTTTTAGTGATTCACGATGTCAGTGAATTATTATTAATGATAAGATGAAATAAAGAAACATGTTTAGACATTAGACTCCACTGGATTGTTATTCTGCTGGAATATAGTATATATAGAAATCTTGTTATCGTTATATATTCTGTATTTTAGATTGGATTTGATCAAAACTATCATAAATTGTAGAGTTCAGAGTCTAGTTGTGCAAGAACGTTAACATGTGTCTTACCTCATGACGTCTTGACGCCAATGACGTCACACTGTTATTAAAACCCGTTTTTTTTTCACTAATCGCATTTGTTAAGTTGTTTTACTATGAAATCAATCAGTGTCTGTCTCGGCCAACGCTGACAGTTTTAGCAACATGACGTCATCCAAAATGGCCACATCGAACTTGGAAAGCCAGTGTTTGATCAGGTTTTATTCATTCATAAAAAGCTCCAGATTATCTGAGTTTTCATGCATAGCATGTGTCAAGCTGCAGATTATCTGAGTTTTCATTCATAATATGTGTCAAGCTCCGGATTATCTGAGTTTTATTCATAACATGTGTCAAGCTCCAGATTATCTGAGTTTTATTCATAACATATGTCAAGCTCCAGATTATCTGCGTTTCATTCATAACATGTGTCAAGCTTCAGATTATTTGAGTTTTTTTCATAACATGTGTCAAGCTCCAGATTATCTGAGATTTATTCATAACATGTGTCAAGCTCCAGATTATCAGTATTCATTCATAACAAGTGCCAAGCTCCAGATTATCTGAGTATTAATTCATAACATGTGTCAAGCTCCTGGTTATCAGTATTCATTCATAACAAGTGTCAAGCTCCAGATTATCTGAGTTTTCATTCATAACATGTGTCAAGCTCCAGATTATCTGAGTTTTCATTCATAACATGTGTCAAGTTTCAGATTATCTGAGTTTTCATTCATAACAAGTGTCAAGCTCCAGATTATCAGTAATCATTCATAACATGTGTCAAGCTCCAGATTATCTGAGTTTTCATTCATAACAAGTGTCAAGCTCCAGATTATCTGAGTTTTCATTCATAACATGTGTCAAGCTTCAGATTATCTAAGTTTTAATTCATAACATGTGTCAAGCTCCAGATTATCTGAGTTTTATTCATAACATTTGTCAAGCTTCAGATTATATGAGTTCTATTCATAACAAGTGTCAAGCTCCGGATTAT
Organism: Cyrtodaria siliqua; assembly: GCA_037043455.1. Classification (NCBI taxonomy): domain Eukaryota; kingdom Metazoa; phylum Mollusca; class Bivalvia; order Adapedonta; family Hiatellidae; genus Cyrtodaria; species Cyrtodaria siliqua. Next base: position 10,357 of record JAWPHD010020468.1, on the reverse strand, counting down.
CTGAGTATTAATTTATAACATTTGTCAAGCTTCAGATTATCTGAGTTTTATTCATAACAAGTGTTAAGTTTCAGATTATCTGAGTTTTATTCATAACATGTGTCAAGCTCCGGATTATCTGAGTTTTAATTCATAACATTTGTCAAGCTTCAGATTATCTGAGTTTTATTCATAACATGTGTCAAGCTCCGGATTATCTGGGTTTCCATTAATAACATTTGTCAAGCTTCAGATTATCTGAGTTTTATTCATAGCAAGTGTCAAGCTCCGGATTATCTGAGTTTTAATTCATAACATTTGTCAAGCTTCAGATTATCAGAGTTTTATTCATAACATGTGTCAAGCTCCGGATTATCTGAGTTTTATTCACAACATGTGTCAAGCTCCGGATTATCTGAGTTTCATTCATAATATTTGTCAAGCTTCAGATTATCTGAGTTTTATTCATAACATGTGTCAAGCTCCAGATTATTTGAGTTTTCATTCATAACATGTGTGAAGCTCCGGATTATCTGCGTTTTATTCACAACATGTGTCAAGCTCCGGATTATCTGAGTTTTTATTCATAACATTTGTCAAGCTTCAGATTATCTGAGTTTTATTCATAACATGTGTCAAGCTCCGGATTATCTGAGTTTTAATTCATAACATGTTTCAAGCTCCAGAATATCAGTATTCATTCATAACAAGTGTCAAGCTCAAGATTATCTGAGTTTTTATTCATAACATTTGTCAAGCTTCAGATTATCTGAGTTTTATTCATAACATGTGTCAAGCTCCGGATTATCGGTATTCATTCATAGCAAGTGTCAAGCTCAATATTATCTGAGTTTTTATTCATAACAAGTGCCAAGCTCCAGATTATCTGAGTTTTTATTCATAACTTGTGTCAAGCTTCAGATTATCAGTATTCATTCATAACAAGTGTCGAGCTACAGATGATCTGAGTTTTAATTCATAACATGTTTCAAGCTCCACATTATCTGAGTTTTAATTTATAACATGTGTCAAGCTCCAGATTATTTAGTATTCATTCATAACAAGTATCAAGCTCCAGATTATATGAGTATTAATTCATAACATGTGTCAAGCTCCTGATTATCAGTATTCATTCATAACAAGTGTCAAGCTCCAGATTATCTGAGTATTAATTCATAACATGTGTCAAGCTCCAGATTATCTGAGTATTAATTCATAACAAGTGTCGAGCTACAGATGATCTGAGTTTTAATTCATAACATGTTTCAAGCTCCACATTATCTGAGTTTTAATTTATAACATGTGTCAAGCTCCAGATTATTTAGTATTCATTCATAACAAGTGTCAAGCTCCAGATTATATGAGTATTAATTCATAACATGTGTCAAGCTCCTGATTATCAGTATTCATTCATAACAAGTGTCAAGCTCCAGATTATCTGAGTATTAATTCATAACATGTGTCAAGCTCCAGATTATCTGAGTATTAATTCATAACATGTGTCAAGCTCCTGATTATCTGAGTTTTAATTCATAACTTGTGTCAAGCTCCAGATTATCAGAGTATTAATTCATAACAAGTGTCAAACTCCAGATTATCAGTATTCATTCGTAACATGTGTCAAGCTCCAGATTATCTGAGTATTAATTCATAGCATGTGTCAAACTCCAGATTATCAGTATTCATTCATAACAAGTGTTAAGCTCCAGATTATCTAAGTTTTCATTCATAACATGTTTCAAGCTCCAGATTATCAGTATTCATTCATAACATGTGTCAAGCTTCAGAATATCTGAGTTTTAATTCATAGCATGTGTCAAGCTCCTGATTATCAGTATTCATTCATAACATGTGTCAAGCTTCAGAATATCTGAGTTTTAATTCATAACATGTGTCAAGCTTCAGAATATCTGAGTTTTAATTCATAACATGTGTCAAGCTTCAGAATATCTGAGTTTTAATTCATAGCATGTGTCAAGCTCCTGATTATCTGAGTTTTAATTCATAGCATGTGTCAAGCTCCAGATTATCTGAGTATTAATTCATAGCATGTGTCAAGCTCCGGATTATCTGAGTATTAATTCATAGCATGTGTCAAGCTCCTGATTATCTGAGTATTAATTCATAGCATGTGTCAAGCTCCGGATTATCTGAGTATTAATTCATAGCATGTGTCAAGCTCCTGATTATCTGAGTATTAATTCATAGCATGTGTCAAGCTCCTGATTATCTGAGTATTAATTCATAGCATGTGTCAAGCTCCAGATTATCAGTATTCATTCATAACATGTGTCAAGCTTCAGAATATCTGAGTTTTAATTCATAACATGTGTCAAGCTTCAGAATATCTGAGTTTTAATTCATAGCATGTGTCAAGCTCCAGATTATCTGTATTCATTCATAACATGTGTCAAGCTTCAGAATATCTGAGTTTTAATTCATAACATGTGTCAAGCTTCAGAATATCTGAGTTTTAATTCATAGCATGTGTCAAGCTCCTGATTATCTGAGTTTTAATTCATAGCATGTGTCAAGCTCCTGATTATCTGAGTATTAATTCATAACATGTGTCAAGCTCCTGATTATCTGAGTATTAATTCATAGCATGTGTCAAGCTCCGGATTATCTGAGTATTAATTCATAGCATGTGTCAAGCTCCTGATTATCTGAGTATTAATTCATAGCATGTGTCAAGCTCCTGATTATCTGAGTATTAATTCATAGCATGTGTCAAGCTCCTGATTATCTGAGTTTTAATTCATAGCATGTGTCAAGCTCCTGATTATCTGAGTATTAATTCATAGCATGTGTCAAGCTCCTGATTATCTGAGTTTTAATTCATAGCATGTGTCAAGCTCCTGATTATCTGAGTATTAATTCATAGCATGTGTCAAGCTCCTGATTATCTGAGTATTAATTCATAACATGTGTCAAGCTCCTGATTATCTGAGTTTTAATTCATAACATGTGTCAAGCTTCAGAATATCTGAGTTTTAATTCATAACATGTGTCAAGCTTCAGAATATCTGAGTTTTAATTCATAGCATGTGTCAAGCTCCTGATTATCTGAGTTTTAATTCATAGCATGTGTCAAGCTCCTGATTATCTGAGTATTAATTCATAGCATGTGTCAAGCTCCGGATTATCTGAGTATTAATTCATAGCATGTGCCAAGCTCCTGATTATCTGAGTATTAATTCATAGCATGTGTCAAGCTCCTGATTACCTGAGTATTAATTCATAGCATGTGTCAAGCTCCAGATTATCAGTATTCATTCATAACATGGGTCAAGCTTCAGAATATCTGAGTTTTAATTCATAACATGTGTCAAGCTTCAGAATATCTGAGTTTTAATTCATAGCATGTGTCAAGCTCCAGATTATCTGTATTCATTCATAACATGTGTCAAGCTTCAGAATATCTGAGTTTTAATTCATAACATGTGTCAAGCTTCAGAATATCTGAGTTTTAATTCATAGCATGTGTCAAGCTTCAGAATATCTGAGTTTTAATTCATAGCATGTGTCAAGCTCCTGATTATCTGAGTTTTAATTCATAGCATGTGTCAAGCTCCAGATTATCTGAGTATTAATTCATAGCATGTGTCAAGCTCCGGATTATCTGAGTATTAATTCATAGCATGTGTCAAGCTCCTGATTATCTGAGTATTAATTCATAGCATGTGTCAAGCTCCGGATTATCTGAGTATTAATTCATAGCATGTGTCAAGCTCCTGATTATCTGAGTATTAATTCATAGCATGCGTCAAGCTCCTGATTATCTGAGTATTAATTCATAGCATGTGTCAAGCTCCAGATTATCAGTATTCATTCGTAACATGTGTCAAGCTTCAGAATATCTGAGTTTTAATTCATAACATGTGTCAAGCTTCAGAATATCTGAGTTTTAATTCATAGCATGTGTCAAGCTCCAGATTATCTGTATTCATTCATAACATGTGTCAAGCTTCAGAATATCTGAGTTTTAATTCATAACATGTGTCAAGCTTCAGAATATCTGAGTTTTAATTCATAGCATGTGTCAAGCTCCTGATTATCTGAGTTTTAATTCATAGCATGTGTCAAGCTCCTGATTATCTGAGTATTAATTCATAGCATGTGTCAAGCTCCTGATTATCTGAGTATTAATTCATAGCATGTGTCAAGCTCCGGATTATCTGAGTATTAATTCATAGCATGTGTCAAGCTCCTGATTATCTGAGTATTAATTCATAGCATGTGTCAAGCTCCTGATTATCTGAGTATTAATTCATAGCATGTGTCAAGCTCCTGATTATCTGAGTTTTAATTCATAGCATGTGTCAAGCTCCTGATTATCTGAGTATTAATTCATAGCATGTGTCAAGCTCCTGATTATCTGAGTTTTAATTCATAGCATGTGTCAAGCTCCTGATTATCTGAGTATTAATTCATAGCATGTGTCAAGCTCCTGATTATCTGAGTATTAATTCATAGCATGTGTCAAGCTCCTGATTATCTGAGTATTAATTCATAGCATGTGTCAAGCTCCTGATTATCTGAGTATTAATTCATAGCATGTGTCAAGCTCCGGATTATCTGAGTATTAATTCATAGCATTTGTCAAGCTCCTGATTATCAGTATTTGTCAAGCTACAAATTATCTGAGTTTTAATTTATAATGACAAATGTTTAAACCGAGTTTCATGTTATTAGGATGTTTATTTTTATTTGCATACATATTTTAAAAAATGTTTTTATGTCCATTTTCAAAAATATATTATGGAGTCTTAAGCCTATTAATGTTCTCAGTAATGTTTGATGAATTCGGGCACTGTACTTACAAAAAGATTTAATGTTTTGTTTGTAAACATGTATTTCGAAATAGACTAAATCATGAATCTGCATATGGCTGCGGCATTTTAACCGACTTTGTCCGCTTTGTTTTGTTTCATGTTGTTGTTGTGTTTTGTTATCAAAGGTATGGCCTCTTTTATCCGAGTATTTACTTATAGTCAATTTCAGTTCTTTTTTCCACCTATAAATTTGTATTTTTAATGTTTAGTAAATACTACAGTAAAGTTTCTTTTTAATGTGTGGGACAGACCTAGGGAAATTGAATCAACGGATAGTGCCTCTTGGTAAGTTATTTGTCCCTGCAGCAGAAGGATATTTCACTGACCCCTGATTGTAGAATGTCTGTCTACAAAATGTAAATAGAAATTGCTTTGTTCCTTAATAGTTGCTCTACCATTCTCACCGGTCTTAATATATGTCTGTTGACAATTTCATCATAGCATTTAATATGTTTATTATTTCCCTTATTTTCTCCTTCCTTGACTATTGGGGAAATATTTTGGAAAACAAACTTGACCATAAGTAACTGGCTTCTAATTTAATATGCCTAGTAGGTCACATAACACTCGTGACTACCTACCATTGTAACAGATTTAAGGCCGTTGTAACAGATTGTCCGTCATTTGGCCTTTGACTTTTGTGTTAACACTCTAGCACCTTCATTATATATCCGTGTTTTCATATCCATGAGAGTTCAATACACCAGTTATTGCCCTTGATTTAATAAAAAATCCAATAGTTTGCTTTGTGAAAACACTAGTACCTTCATTGTGCATCCGATATTTACCAAACTTGGTCAGAGTCTTTATATTAATGAGCGGTCAGACATGTTCGAAAACCATCCATACTGGATAATGAACGCCAGAGTTATTGTCCTTGATTTAATGGAAAATCCATATTTTGCTTTCTGAACACTAGTAGTCCTTTTAATACACGCCACTCTCCGTAACTCGGTGAAAAATCACAACAACTCAGTTTGATGTTTGATTAAAAAATGGACGGATTAAACATGGACCCGATGTGATAAGTCTTTGTTTTTATTTTATTCTGAATCGTTTTTCGGTTGTTCTGTTTTCCACTCATTCCAATCTGATGATTGTATGCAATGTTGTATTATTTAGAGCTCAGTATTCGTGAAAATTTATGTATGTATTGCATTTGTATTGTTGCAAAATATGTGTAGATTCAATTCATTCATATCTACTTGTTAATTTCTACCACTCATGTTCAACTCGAATTTTCAAAGAATTAATACTCTACCAGCACTGATTTCGAGTGTATGTGTCATCTTGTTGAATAGTACAAACCACGCAAATGACAGACTAGGAATATCTATGGAAATACATTAACGATAAACAACAACATAATGTGTTGATGATCTGTTAAACAGCATTTCAATTAAACATTTCACCTTCCTACATGTCCTGTATGTGTTTATTATAAACGTATGTTTTCATTTCCAATCAAACAGGTATGTTTATGCATTTAGTGTAAATGAATACAACCGGACTGATGTGAGAAACAAAGCTGTGTGAATGATTCGACAGACCAGGTGCGGAGTATGTCATGGATGAATGAATTACGTTATATCCAGCATTTTTTTCTGACGATATATTCCTGATTTTCCTCATGTTTGTATATATGAGGTTATGGATTAAACATTTTTATTTTCAGGTAGAATCATAGCAACAGGTTTTAACCACATGCCTCGATATTAGTAACGACCCTTAACATAATGATTTTCTAAGCGTACCGCACTTACTACACAGCATGTCTGTCAATAGCTATTCATAGGCAATGCTTTTATTTGATATGCCATACCGACTATAAGTATAATTTTGTATCTCGCATCTTGAATCTGGTCAACACATACAACCTCGTACTACACTTTCTACATGTCAATACCTACAACAGCATCCTGCGCTTTTACAAGGTCAGCACCTAAAACAGGGTCCCGCACTGTCTACACGTAATGCCGGTCAATATATTAAACCACCAAATATTTTCCCCATTGACCCAATGTTAAAAAGTGTCACATATTAATGATTTGTTGCAGCTTCAACTCAAGTAAGGATAATGAAGCAGTGTCATTTTCGTATATAAAAACGTTTTCCACTTGACAAATCACCAGAAAAGGTGGGATCATAAGACATGTAAGAAAGTTCTTGTTTGTTTACTAAACAGGTCAATGATACAGTTTGTTTTCATTAATACTGCTTACAAAGTGTATGCATAGATTCTAAATTTGGAAAATGTTCATCAATACTCCAGTAAAACCTATCACTACTCATTCTTATATATACAACAACAAAATCCAATAGAAATGAGCTATTTTCCAGTATTTATAATGTCCATTTCCAACAAAACAGGAGGGCTTACTTTTAATATAGGAGATTCATTCGACTACTCCCCAGATGTTCATATGCAACTGGTGGTGATAAACCTGATTAGCTATTCATATATATTTTTGTAGTTTATACGCCATACTGACTACAACCTGGACAGTAATGTACAACAGCTTCCCGCACTTTATACTCGTTAACGCATACAACAGCGCTATATGCGCGTTCAACACGTTAACACACAATATCGTCCCGTAGTTTATACGCGTCAACACCTACAACATAGTTCCGCACGTACACAATATCGTTCCGCACTTTCTACACGTCAACACCTACTATAGCGTCCCGCAATTCCTACAGGTATACATAATATACAACAGCGTCCACCGACTTTCTACACGTCATCACACCTGAAACTGTATGATGTAGGACCTGTTACGACATAAAAACGTCGTGACAGAGTCTGTTGCTAATAGTATCACTTTATGAGAGATTATTTGAATCTATGCAATGATGGCGCGAATACGAAACTGTGCAGGATGGTTCCAGTAATTGTTTTGGAAAAACAAGAGAGGAAAAATAGATTATACAACAACGCCTCAGACTTTCTACACGGCAACACAATCCGCACTTTTTGTAGGTCAACATATACTAACGCAAGCATGTGTTTATTATCTAAATGTATAGTCGTTCTGTCAGAAAACAAAGAAGAGAATGTCTCCAATGCCACGGCCGCAACATACACCAACATGGTCGCCCGTCTCTTGTTTACGCCTCAACAGCCTGGAACCCGCACCTCCAGCACTTGAACAAGTACAATAGAAAGTAGCAGGCTATGTACCCTTATATTTCACCACAGGATGCGTGATCAATATGGCTTAACAAATGCATTGGGAGAGCCTGGAACGACCTAGTTGACATCAGCCATAGTGAGTAAACATGTACATACAGCAGTCCGACAGCAGCTCCCGTTGGAACCAACGCCCATTCAAGGAGAGAACAGAGAGTGCAACTTACAGACATTCCTTAATTCCTCGGACAATACAGCGTCTCCGTCGCCGAGGGTTTACTACGTTGCGTTGTAAACCTCGCTCTCACCGCTGCCGGTTCGAATCCCACTGGAACTCAACTGGTAAGTGAAGAAGTGTCGATTCCTGCGGATGGCGGGGTGTACAGTATTGGTTCTACAAATTAAAAGTGGGTGGTCTACCTCCACCACAAAAAATACCACCGTCATATATAACCTTACATGTGGTATAAATGACGGATAACGCCATACAAACAAACAAACATCTTATGAAAATACGGGACTGAAATCAACTACCAACCAATCGGCACCGACACTGATAGCTGTCAAATACGCAACCAAACCCGCATTATAATCGTCAAGTGTGACGGAAATGCGTTACGGGAAGATACAGATAACTTGGGCGTCTGTCCACCATTGATGTATGGGCACCCACTTATCCACTTGTATATAAAGTACATTTAGTTGTTTTGGGATGAAAGCTGACGCGGTCCGTGATGCGCCGTCACGTAGGACTAATAACGTTATATCCAGAACCCGGTCATGTTGAAGGAAGAAGATGATCTAGAAAAAGAAAGCCACAATGCTTCGCTAAACAACTGCTGACTAAACAACACTAAGTCGCAATGAATCAACGATTCGAACCATTCGCAAGTTCTCAGCGACTTCTTTGAAGCAAGATTCCGAAGAATGACAGGATTGGCCGAGTTTTCATGAATGCGAATCGCCAAACTGGCGAATATCGAACTTAAAAAACCTGCATTATAATCGTCAAGTGTGACGGAAATATATTACGTACAGATACAGACAACTTGGGCATCTGCCCACCATTAATTATGGGCACCCACTTACCCACTAGCACACATGACTTCTTAATCGACACGTTATGTTACGTTACACACACACGTGCGAACAAGCGTAGACATGCCAAGTAGTGCGTTGCATAAGGCCTTTTCGCAATAAATGTTACAGTGCATCGTATGTTCGCAATCATGTACGTTGCTTCACGATCCAATGATCGATAAAACACTACAGCAGGCACAAGAACGCAACTTGTGACGCATTAAATAAATGTACACCATACCTTGTATGCCTGGCATGTACGCAACTATTGTACGTAACGTACAGGCAAAGGAAACCCTCGACCGTTTGTCGAAGTAGCTTCTGGTTCATGTAGCGGTCTCCGTGGCCAGGATGGAAAAGACGCAGAGTTTGAACATTCTCGCCTCTCACTGCTGCGGGGTTCGAATCCCACTGGGAGCTCGACTTGTAGGTGATAAGTGTCGATTGATTACGGATGGCGGGAGGTATACTGAACTGACTATACCAAGGAAAAAGTGGGTGTTCTGCCTCCACCACGAACAAATCGACCGTCATATATAGCCTTAGATGTAACTGACATGAGGCGCAAACAATATTCAACCCATCAGATCTGGTTCCAGTGTAGTTAAAACATGGCAGCCACATCTTTCCACAGTCTCCGGATGACGCTTTTCTTCGTGCAGTCAATGTCCGCTCAAAGAAAGCGACCGAGGATCCAAATATAATACCTGTCAATCATTTAATACTTAAAATGGAAAAAAATCTGGGATATTCGGTGTAGATTCAAAAACATGAAGACATGCCTTTAACGTCACTTATAAGATGGAATAATTATGATAGAAATAAAGTCGTTACTTTTAGAAATACTGCTTCTTCGCTTCTGTATAACTTCCACAGCGAGCCAAAAAAGGCCGATTCAAAGTTAAAAAAGCTATGGCCTTATTGACACCGCAGGCATAATCTATTAAGATATTAAATAAAATTTCGGAAAGATATACTTCTACGAAGCCACCAAGATTTTGAGGAAAATATCGTCAAAAACAACCCAATTCGCAACATGTATGTTCCAACACTTAAACTCTTTGTGAAAAACTTTATTTACGGGCAAAGACGTTGATGAGCAAAGTGCATCGATTGTCCAGGTTACTCATGCAATGTGTTCTGTCAAGTTCGAGATTACTGCATCTTTACAAGTGTACTTCAAGTTCAAACACGAGTAGGAATCTCGTTTTGATTCACTCTTTAACCTTGTGTGTTTTTGTTCGTACTCCGAAATACAGAAACTATGACCAAAATACGGCGGTTCACCAAGGTGCTTATATGGAAGGGACTACAAAACGAGACCTGAAAG
>JAWPHD010020467.1:0-31687 GCA_037043455.1 Cyrtodaria siliqua | reverse complement strand
TTTCCCAAAAACAAATTGTCGAAAAGCTTTGAAACGTGGCACACGTTCTTTAACATTACACAAACATATATGACATAAGGCCAACATAAAAACTCTGGCATTTATGAGGCTGAAACCCTCCCCTTTTGGTGCAGTATTCAGGGCATTTAGGCGGTATTCATGTACGCACGAGCCTGTACGCATACTCGCACAACACACTATTTAGTATTTAGTACTCATAAAATATATTTTTAAAACCAAATATGTACAAAAAAATATAAAAGTAAATAAAGGTCTAATTTTGATAATCGGGCCTTTATTCATCTAGCTGATCGGGCTCTTAGGTGTTTTAGGTCATCATTCAATTTAGAGTTATTGCCCTTTGTAATTTTTATACTTAGAATTTTTGTCCGGAGCTATAATAGTATTCAGTTACACGGTTATCTAATAATAAGGAGTATTCAGTACTCAGTGGGGATGAGGGGTTACAACCTCATTTATTTTACCTGTATTCCCACATTTGGACTTTTTCAGTTTTTAAAAAAAAAATAGTTAAAAGTACAGTCATGATCATATTCCAAATAACAATTGACAAAAAGCTAGTTAAGCTCACAATCATATCATTCATCAATACACAATAACTCTTGTTATTACATTTTACCAAATTTGTTCCCTTTTTACTAAAGAGCTTCAGTTAATATTTTGATTGTTTTGTCAATATTTCAATAAACAATTGTCTGAAAGCTTTGAAACTACACAACCATAGGTGACAAGCACCATAACTATTGTCATGCATTTGTTCAAAACTTGAATGTAAATTCCTATTCCAAATTAAACAGACCAGAAAAACTTTTGAAACTTTAATGCATACATGATGGGGATGGACACCAACACGGGTCAGTGGTTATGTAAGAAAAATGTCAACTTTGATCTTGTTTACCTGAACATAACAACCTTGATTGTACTCTTGCCATGTCGTCACCCTCTTACAGTCCTATCGTGGCATACATCATGCTGTTTATGAACCTATTATGATATTCTCTTTTAGCTGTCATTTATCTAGTTCTTGATCATTTGTCTTGTCATTATATGTTATTTCAAGATGTTGCACAGAATTGTTATTGCAAAGTCTTGTTAGCTCCACTGGCTATTTCAGCAGAACTTATGGGTTGTCCGTCGTTTGTCCCGTTTTGCGTCATACGTCCTATCCGTCCGTCATTATCCTTTTGATCGTTTAAGACATTTTTTCATCCTGATCTTTACCAAACTTTACACGATTGATTAATATTTGGTGAAAGCACGAACAAGTTCGAAACCAGCCAGATCAGGACCAGTAACAGCAGAGTTATATTACCTATATGGCCTTGATTTAGTTATAAATGCTATATTTTGCCTCGAAATAATGAAAGCACTCGACAGGTTCGTAAACCAGCAAGATCGGACCAGGAAACATTGAATTATTGAAAAATGCAATTTTCAGCCTTGTGAACACTAGTGCCTTCGGTTTGTATTCGCTCTTTCCAGATTGTGGTATCGATGAAAGTCAGTCGAGTTTGAAAAACCATCCAATATGGAACCAGTAAACCTAAACTATCTAGTTGTGTTCAAATGAAGTCCCCGGGGTCATAAATGATCTGTGCCGGTGGTCCAAAATTTGTTATATTGAGGTTTTGCATGTTTTTCATAGACTTAAATAGGAAAAATTCTTCTCTGAAACCACAAGGACATTTTTAAGCTTCATGTATTACATGTAGCGTCAGCTTAAGGTCCTCTACTAGTTTGTTCAAATGGAGACCTTGGGGTGTAATATGGTCCCGGGGGTTACAGTTTTACATAGGCAAAAAATAAAAAATCTCTGAACTAAAAGAGCCCTGACAGGGTGGACTAGACATAGGGAATTTTTGGCTAGAAAATATGGATATTAATTTTGGGCTAGAAATGTGGATATTTGGGCTAGCAAATATGGAGTTTGGGCTGGACTTCGCGAGATTTGGGCTAGATATTAGGGGGATTCGGACTAAAAATAGGAGATCTGGGCTAGAAATAGGGGAGATTTTGGGCTATTATATAGGTGGATTAGGAATAAAAATAGGAAAGATTTGGGATAGAAATAGGTAGGAGATTTCTTGGCTAGAAATAAAGGCGTTTATTTGGCTATAAAATAGGGAGATTTGGATAGAAATAGGGAGATTGGGCTAGAAATAGGGAGATTTGGACTAAGAATAGGGAGATTTGGCTAGAATTATGGAGTTTGGGATCGACATAAGAAATTGGGCTAGAAATAGGTGGATTTGGACTAAAAAATAGGGAGATTTGGGGCTTAGTTAATAAGGTGGATTTGACTAGAAATAAGGGGGATTTTGTTAATCAGACTAATTTTCGCATCATTCACCTTTGAATCAGTGTGTATTTCACTTGACTGTATATATAGCTTAATTAATCTAAACATGTATTTGCACATGTAAACTCATTATTTCTATTTTCATTTTTAAGAGTATTAATCGCCTTCAATGACATAAAATTGCCGGCTTGGCATCTATGAAATAAATTCAAATTGTTTGCATTTAAACTAAGAATAACTTTTTAACGGGTCATCTTAAAACTTTGTTAAAGTAATGCAAACAGTTGATAGGGAAAAAAAACATCATTGCATATGACAGAGAGTTTCTCGTAAAACATTTCATCAGTCATAAGTTATTTGTCTATGATTCAAACAGATGTGCAAACAAATGAATCTTGGTTATTCCATATCATGGATGTAAAACTGTTACAACAAAGTATGCTCGGGGCGGTCTCAAAGTCATTAAAAAACAGATTGATAATTGGTTTGAGCTACGGAGATAACAATTTGCTTGTCAACAAGCAGATTAGTTCATTTAATTCAGACCAGTTAATTATAGTAAAAAGGTTTTGTTGAACGAACACATAACTCTTGGTTTAACAGACAAACAGTAAAAGTTACTTGTTCAAGTTAAGCCAGAGGTATTCTTTTATAGAAAATGTTAAAAGATCTGTGAAATATTAATATAGTTCTTATTGCAGCTATGCATAGAACATTCAGCGAGGATTTGTACCTGTTACGTTGCTGACACAAGCCTGGAGTATGCGAAGCGCCCTCCAACAACAGTATGACCCCCATCTCATCAGACCCAACGGAACCCTCAAACTCTCTGCTCAGGTATAATGTTGTTACAGGAGCTAGGTTCACCTTTTACCAGCATGTGTATTAGTAAACCTTCGGCTCAACAAGTTATTGTGACAACTCTGTGTCTCTCCACTCGCATGTCTGTTCGCATGTGATTAATTTTTAGCTGATAGTTCAATAGGAGCTTATCATTATGTGATAGATTAGCAGTTGTCATTAGAAAACCGTTAACCTTTTGCTCGTTTTAGTGCTTTTTTTTTTTAGCACTTCATTTTTCATCGGTCTTTACACAGCTTGGCCAGGTTTGTTGTATACCTATGAATCAGTATGAAAATAGTCACGATTAGTAACCTCAGAGTTATGGCCCTTGATGTATTGGAAAATGCTATATTTTGCTGACTATGTTGTTAACACTCAATCTCTTTCACTTTTCATCTAATCTTTACCAATCTGTATCAGAATTGTTTGGCTATCATTTTAAAACTCTAATGAATTCTAAAACTAGCATTATTTTGGACTGGTGGGAAACAGCCAGAGTCATAGCCCTTGAAATATAAAAGAAATACAGATTGCTTTATCTTTCATGTGATTTTACGTGAATTGGATAGTAACACTAGTAGTTATAGCTCTTGTCTAGCTCGACTGATCATGAGATCAGCAGAGCTTATGCCGTGGGCTTAGATGTCCGTCGTCCGTCTGTACGTCTGTCCGTAAACTTTTTATTTGTAGTCGACAACTCCTCTGAAACTATCTGGATGGATATCATTAAACTTTTACAGAAATGTAGCCATAAAGTCTAGTTGATTCCTAGCAAAAATTTCAATGTTGATGTGAAATTCCAAGATGGCCGCAAATCTAAAAAATAGAGTTTTAAAATACAAGTTTGTAGCGACTACTTCTTGAAAAGTATAAGTGATCTTGATATGGGACTTTTTCTAAAATGATCAGCATGACATTGATGTTGGTCTTGTCAAAAATCGTTTTGATTCAAAGTTAAACATGGCTGAAGACGCCATATTTGTTTTACATAAGAGTTATATAGTAAAAACTTGTAGCAGACTACTCCTCTGAAACTAACTTGGCGGATTTTCTATGAAACTTTACACGGAAATGTTTCTCTTGATGTCTTATGATCCTTAGCAAAAATTTCAGATCTGCAGAAATTCAAGATGGCCGTCACAGCTAAAAATGATTTTAAAAACTAAGTTTGTAGCGATTACTTCTTGAAACTACTTAGTGATATTGATATGGACTTTTTCTAAAATGCTCAGCATGACATGATGTTGATCCGAGTCGAACATTATTGTAATTCGACGTTAAACTTGGCTGCCATGTTGGTCATCTTTGGTTACATAGAGTTTATCAGTAAAAACTTGTAGCGACTACTCCTCTAGTACTACTCGACGGATGTTCATGAAACTGCACAGGAATGTTGCTCTTGATGTCTAGTTGATCTTTTTCTAGAAAAATTTCAGGCTTGCCGAAATTCAGATGCTGCCACGGCTAAAATAGATTTTTAAAAACACAAGTTTGTAGCAAACGACAACTTTCTTGAAAAACTATAAGTGATATTGATATGTGTCTTTCCTAAAATGATTTAGTATGACATGATGTTGATCCTTGTCAAAAATTATTTTGATATCATTGTTTAAAACATGGCTGCCAGTGGCCATCTTGTTTACATAGAGTTATATAATCGAAACTTTTGGTAGCGACTACTATCTCTGAAACTACTTGGGGATTTTCATGAAAACTTCCACAGAATGTTTGCTCTTGATGTCTTATTGTCCTAGCAAAATTTCAGGTCGCCTGAAATTCAGATGGCCACCACAGCTAAAAAATATAGATTTTTAAAAAATACGTTTGTAGCGAACTACTTTTGAAAACTATAAGTGATATTGATATGTGTCTTTTCCTAAAAATGATCAGTATGACATGATGTTGATCCTTGTCGAAATTATTTTGATTCGACGTTAACATGGCTGCACAGGCAGCCATTCTTTGTTTACATATGAGTATATATAATGAAAAACTTGTAGCGACTACTCCTCTGAAACCTACTTGACGGATTTTTCTGAACTTCACACGGAATGTTGCTCTTTGATGTCTAATTGTCCTAGAAATCTTCAGGTACGGCCCGGAATTAAGATGGCTGCCCACGGCTAAAATAGGATTTCAAAAAAAACTAAGTTTATGGCGGGACTACTTCTTGCCCAAACTATAATGATATTGATATGGGGACTTTTTCTAAAATGATCAGCAATCATGAGTTGGTCCTTGTCAAAAATCCCCATTTTTGATGGGGATGGAGGTGGATGTGTGGATTTTGATTGAATGGATTGGATTTATAGAGTCGTGATCGAATGACGACGCACTGGATGAGATCGATTGGGGGGACGAAGGCGAGGCGGGATGTGTGTTGATGATGCGACGTTGTGGAAGCATGCGTTCCGACTCGTGGGGTGGAGATGGGAGGTGTGGGGCGGATCGAGGGGGATTGAGATTTTGGGGTGTTTGAAATGGTCTGGTTTGGATGTTGCGTGGATATGGGGATTGGCCGCTGGGATTTTGTGTGGGCGTCCGATGTGGATGTTGCTAGGATCTTGATCTTCAATCTTGTTGTTAAGAATTGGGGAGACGAGCGGATGGCTGAGGTGAGTGGATTGTTTGGTTGTTGTGGGGTGCGGGTGAAATTGATTGTGGGTAGCTGGGATTGGGGAGCTGAGTGGGGTGATGGTATGGAGTGGTGGGATTGAGTCTGATTATGTTTGAGGGCTGGAGGTTGGGCGCCGTGGGATGTGATGGGGGTTTGTAGAGATGAAAGGCGATTTGGATGTGATTTTGTATATGCTGGGATCGTGATTGGTTGCGGATTGTGAGGGGGTGGTTGTGGATCGGGTGAATGCGAATTGGGGGTTGAGTTAGATGAGGGGATTGAGAAGATTTTGGGTGTAGAATTGTATTGATTGGATGAGTCGTCGGCAGATTGGGGGGAATTCAAGAAGGGGGGATGGTGATGTTTGGGGGATTGCGGAGAAGTCGGGGTAGTGCTGGGTAAGGAGGATGAGGGGGCGTGCGCAGAACGATTCGCAGGCGGGCGATGCGCGTGTATGGATTGAATGATGAGATGTGAGATATGGCGGAGTGAATGATGTGTGTGAGTTATTGTGAGAGTGCGGTGAATGGTGAGTGGGAGATGGGGGAGTATGGTGAGTTGCCGGCCCGGTGGAATGAGGAGGAGACTGTAGAGAGATTTGCGGTTGGGGCCCCCTGGCTGGTATGTGACGATTTGTGGATGTTGGATTGGGGAGAGCAGGGGGATTGTTGATCATGGTGGAAGATAGGGTAATGAGGGATTATGCGTGTGTTGTGATTGGTGTTGTGGATTGGAGAGGATTTGGGTAGGAGATGGGATATTGGAATTCTGGAGAGGATGAGATGCGTGGGTGGGGGGGGGGAGTGGGGTATGGTTACTCCCGGAGTGTGTGTGGCGGAGGGGATGTACTGAGCCGAGCATCTGCATGTGGGGGGGTGTGCCGGCGGAATGGCAAGATGGCGCCCTATTGATATGACTTGGCAGGACGAGCATGTGCATGATGTGTGGTCCTTTTGCGGAGAAGTGCAGGTTTGATTCAATGTTTAACATGGCTGTCAGCGGCCATCTTTGTTTACATAGAGTTATCTACTAAAAATTTGTAACGACTACTTCTCTGTAACTACTCGACGGATTTTCATGAAACTTTACAGAAGTGTTGCTCTGATGTCTAATTGATCCTAAAAAAAAATTCAGGTCGCCGAAATTCAAGATGGCCGCCATGGCTAAAAATAGATTTTCAAATTGAAGTTTGTAGCGACTACTTCTTGAAACTACAAGTGATATTGATATGGGACTTTTTTCTGAAATGATCAGTATGACATGATGTTGATCCTTGTCAAAAATTATTTTGATTTGACATTAAACATGGCCGCCAGCGGCCATCTTGTTTACATAGAGTTATATAATGAAAAACTTGTAGCGACTACTCCTATGAAACTACTTGATGGATTTTCATGAAACTTCACAGAATGTTGACCTAGCTATCAAAAATCTTTCAGTAGAGCTTCAAGGTCATTGACCTCTTGTTGTATTGAAAAAAGTTATATTTTACTGCATTTACGCTTGCCTTGAGCTAAAGCACTGTCAACTTTCATCCATATTTTTCAAACTTGGCAAGTTAGTTGCTATTAATTAAACCTTGGATAAGTTTGAAAACCAACTAGATCATATGAGTAACACCAGAGTTATGTCCTGTGATTTATGTAAAATTCTTTATTTTGCTTTGAAAAAAACTCTAGCTCTGGTTGTCGTTTTTGTCATTGCCTCAAGCAGTGCTGAACAGATTTCAAGACATTATTTAGAAACATTGCTAGGTTCAATGACTAGCAAAGTTATCCAGTGAAGTTCCTAAATTAAAAAATGTCTCTGCCCATTGTGTCATAGTTTTACAAATGTTTTCAGAAATGATCATGATATCATAAGTCATTCTAACCACCCCCAACCCCACCACCACCACCACCACTATTTTAAGTATCAGTTTTGCCCGTTTCTACAAGCACCATATTAAATCAGTGCAGTTTATTTATAGAAGATATTTTAAGTAGATTGTTGCATGCATGCATGTTTGCAATATGATTGCCTGATCTACATAAATATAGAAGATGTTTTAAGTATATGGTTGCATGCATGCATGTTTGCAATATGATCGCCTGATCTACAGACAGACCTACAGGGACAACTTGTTAATCAATTTGCTGCAAACTGGCAAATTGTTGATGAAAATGCACCTTTACAGTATTTCCATGTGGGAATAATTGCTGAGTCAACTACAGCTAGGAAGTTTGCAAATTTTGTTATTGAATTTTCAGCTATTAACTGTCAAACATATGTATTAGTTATTGATTTGCCAATATAACTACATTTAAAAATAAAATAGTAATATTTAGATAGGTAAGCATTTTATGAGTATTTTGAAAGTATTTAATTTTTAAAGAAACTAACCCACCAAATAAGGAATAATTACACCTAAACAAAACTCTATCCAGGTGTTCAGGTCTATAATAATATATATGGCCAATTGAAAGTATAGGTTTATTGACAGGTTTTTAAAATACTGTGATTGAATATGTGTAAACTAATTATGAGTTGGTAACTCTTAATTCGACGCTTCAGTTTCGGGTTTGCTCTGGCTGATTTAAGCTGTTTATATTGCGTCTGTAGAGTTTGGATTTTCAAAATATTAAGTCATAAATATACCTTGTCAACACTACATTTAGAAACAGTGTTTGTTGGTTCTTAACGTAGCTGTTGTTGGCGGGATAGCTACTTTATTGTGTTTCTGCCTTCAGTTATCACTGGGTATGAACTCAGTCAATACAGAAAAATGTGTCTAAGAAAGCCGACTGTATAACTGTAACATCATGGTGACACTGTGGCATCGATAATCTGTCACAGTGTCTCCACGATGCTATAGAGTTATATATGGAGACACATGTCTGTATTGACTGGGTTCATACCCGTGTTTATAGCTTTTATGGTTTCTGGTGTATTTTAAAATCATTACAAATTTATTAAAATAAAAAATATTAGAAGGTTTGTGTTGCATTCCTAAGCATTATAAATGTAAAAGAATGATGATTCATGTAAAATAATGGTGATTCATGTAAAGTATGTTGATTGATAAAAAAAATGATTTATTTTGAAGAATGATGATTCATGTAAACAATAAAGTGAATGTAACAAATAATGGTTTTAGAATGCTAGTTGATTGATTAACGCTTTGTTGATGGAATTTTGACTTGTAAACAAATGATGATTGAATGATTGATTGATTGAGCCCGTGTGGTTCTCGGGGCCCCCGTTTGGTCACGGGCAAAGAGAGGGATATATAGAAAGAAACCACTGCAGATCCCTTTGGAGGGGTAGGCAGAGGGGTAGAATCCTCCAAATTCATGTTTCATTTTATCATTTTTTGTTCATGTTCATTAAAGGTCTTCATCATGATCCCTGCATTGTTTCAGGTGCTATCTGGCTCGCATCAAAAGAGCAGTGGCAGAAAACAATAACGTGGCTCCAGCGTAAATGGAGTTTCTACGATAGAATTTGCAGCAACTCTGCAGTTCAGGTGAGAAGGGTTCTAGGCCCATTTTCCATATTTTATCTCGATGTACATGGAGGATGAGCCTGGCATGTTCATGCCTGTTAGGCGCCATATAACCTTTTCATGTGTTGGTGCGCCTTAAAACCCCAATTCAATTCAACTCAATTGATTGATTGATAGATTGATTGATGATTAATTGATTGATTGATTGATGTAAATAAGTCATGAATGATTGATTGATTGAATTGGGATTTTATAGTCGCACCAACAGCTAAGGTAATATGGCGACTTCCCAGCTTCCACCAGCGGAGGAAGACCCCAGGTGCCCTCCGGACAATTTTTGTGCACGTGCGGGCACCTGGGTAGAACCCCCCGACGTTCCGCAAGCCAGCTAAATAGCTTCCTCACATAAAGATTCTCTAGGCCACTGAGGGATCAAACTACATCGGTGAGGGGGCAAGCGATTTCAAGTCAGAGACTCCTACCAATCGGCCACGAACGCCCCCCTAAAGAATGATGATAAATATAATCAAATGATGATGTATAGAAGGATTCTTACTCTCACAGAAATACTAACAAACATAATGACTGCACCACAGTAAGTTGTTACCATGGTGGGTAATACTGTATGGTTGTCAGGCAAAAGAAATTAGGTGTGTTTCATATTACATGCTCTAAAAAATAGGGTAGGCATTTTTATTTATTTTTTTACTTTTTTTACTTTTTTAGCTCTACTGATCAGAGATCAGCAGAGCTTATGCCGAGGTGCGGCGTCCGTCGTCCGTACGTCTGTCCGTCTGTCCGTCCGTCTGTCCGTTAACTTTTATTTGTAGCGACTACTCCTCTGAAACTACTGGATGGATATTCATAAAACTTTACAGAAATGTTGCCCATGAAGTCTAGTTGATCCTAGCAAAAATTCATGTTGATGTGAAATCCAAGATGGCCGCCAAAGCTAAAATAGATTTTTTAAATTCAAGTTTGTAGCGACTACTTCTTGAAAACTATAAGTGATATTGATATGGGACTTTTTCTAAAATGATCAGCATGACATGATGTTGATCCTTGTCGAAATTATTTCGATGCGACTTTAAACATGGCCGCTAGCAGCCATCTTTGTTTACATAGATTTATATAGTAAAAACTTGTAGCGACTACTCCTCTGAAACTACTGGATGGATATTCATGAAACTTTACAGAAATGTTGCCCATGAAGTCTAGTTGATCCTAGCAAAAATTCATGTTGATGCACAATCCAAGATGGCCGCCAAAGCTAAAAATAGATTTTTAAAATACAAGTTTGTAGCGACTACTCCTTGAAAACTATAAGTGATATTGATATGGGACTTTTTCTAAAATGATCAGCATGACATGATGTTGGTCCTTGTCAAAAATCGTTTTGATTTGACGTTAAACATGGCTGCCAGTGGCCATCTTTGTTTACATAGAGTTATATAGTAAAAACTTGTAGCGACTACTCCTCTGAAACTACTTGACGAATGTCCATGAAACTTCACAGGAATGTTGCTCTTGATGTCTAGTTGATCCTAGAAAAATTTCAGGCTGGCCGGAAATTCAAGATGGCCGCCACGGCTAAAAATAGATTTAAAATAAATAAATTTGTAGCGACTACTTCTTGAAAACTGTAAGTGATATTGATATGGGACGTTTTCTAAAATGATCAGCATGACATGATGTTGATCCTTGTCGAAATTTATTTCGATGCGACTTTAAACATGGCCGCTAGCGGCCATCTTTGTTTACATAGATTTATATAGTAAAAACTTGTAGCGACTACCCCTCTGAAACTACTGGATGGATATTCATGAAACTTTACAGAAATGTTGCCCATGAAGTCTAGTTGATCCTAGCAAAAATTCATGTTGATGCAAAATCCAAGATGGCCGCCAAAGCTAAAAATAGATTTTTAAAATACAAGTTTGTAGCGACTACTCCTTGAAAACTATAAGTGATATTGATATGGGACTTTTTCTAAAATGATCAGCATGACATGATGTTGGTCCTTGTCAAAAATCGTTTTGATTCGACGTTAAACATGGCTGCCAGTGGCCATCTTTGTTTACATAGAGTTATATAGTAAACACTTGTAGCGACTACTCCTCTGAAACTACTTGGCGGATTTTCATGAAACTTTACAGGAATGTTGCTCTTGATGTCCAATTGATCGTAGCAAAATTTCAGGTCGGCCAAAAATTTAAGATGGCCGCCACAGCTAAAAATAGATTTTTAAAAAATAAGTTTGTAGCGACTACTTCTTGAAAACTATAAGTGATATTGATATGGGACTTTTTCTAAAATGATCAGCATGACATTATGTTGATCCTAGTCAAACATTATTTTGATTCGACGTTAAACATGGCTGCCAGTGGCCATCTTTGTTTACATAAGAGTTTGTATAGTAAAAATGTGTAGTGACTACTCCTCTGAAACCACTAGACGGATTTTCATGAAACTTCACAGGAATGTTGCTCTTGATGTCTAGTTGATCCTAGCACAATTTCAGGTCGGCTGGAAATTCAAGATGGCCACCACAGCTAAACATAGATTTTTAAAAACAAGTTTGTAGCGACTACTTCTTGAACACTGTAAGTGATATTGATATGGGACTTTTTCTGAAATGATCAGCATGACAAGATGTTGATCCTTGTCAAAAATTATTTTGATTCGACATTAAACATGGCAGCCAGTGGCCATCTTTGTTTACCTAGAGTTATATAGTAAAAACTTCAACTTGTAGCGACTACTCCTCTGAAACTACTTGACAGTTTTTATGAAACTTCACTTCACCTAGCTATCAAAATCTATCAGTAGAGCTTCAAGGTCATTGACCTCTTGTTTTATATTGTGAGATTCTATTTATTATTTATCTCATAAATCCCACATGATGATACAACTGAAATTTTCTCTGTCATGTTGTCAGTTTACCTCCATATCAGACTGCCCCAGTTAAATTACGCATTCCCGTTACTGTTACAAATAATAGGACACTTTAAACCAGAAGACCTTTGTTTAACATGCATTTTACTAATTAGTTTAATAGTTAATTAGCATTGCATTGTTTATCTGAAAGAAAAATGTTTAAACTCTGAATGTATCATATGACATTCCTTTCCACTTTTGCTGTGTAATTTGGTAATAATTTGCTTTGCATAGTTTATGGTACCACCAGTGCCCAGTGGATTACAGAAAATATAGAATGGTGTTCTGTTTCACTTCCATGATGTAAGCCATGTGATAAATCGTTGTTCAGAACAAATTAAAAAAAACACCAAAAAAAATAAATAAAAAATTTCTGCATAAAAAGTTTTAGGGTCGGCCCCTTAAAATAGGGTCGGTCGTGTCACACAGATATTTTATAATTGGCCTCATAAAAAGGAGTGTTTGGATTATAGAAACCGACTTACATGTGCATAAGCCAGTGAACATGCAATGCGCAAATAAACACTTTTGTGTTACATCAAGTTATTGACTTCAACTTGCTATTTTAAACAACTGAGCAAATGATTTGGGCCCATATATAATATCCACTACACAGATAAATGAGAGAATTATATCATAAGTGTGATGTTGAGACAATATTCATAGTGTTATGAATCATGCCATATAATTGCATCAAAACATCGCAATATATTGCCTTTTATTATATACGTCCCAGTGAAATAGTGGATTACAGGTTAGAATAAACCTTATATTCTCATTGTTTATATTTTCACAGTGAGAATATAAGAACTTATATTCTCACTGCCGGAAAAAACGGAACTACTTTTTTCTACATTTGCTTATAACACTAACAGTCATAATTTGTGTCAAAGTTTAGAACTATATTGTATGCGCACTAAATATAGTGCACTCTTGAAAATATGTTTTCTCACTTCTCGATGAAAATAAATCCTGTATTCACTCCAAACCAACAAATATCCTATATTTATTTTCCCAGGCTATATATACCTGACATCATGATATGATCAAATATCACAATGTGTATTGTCTCAGATTTTTCCTTCAGCACTTGCTTGGAAAATAAATAGTCTTGTTTGTTGGCCTCAACCGGTTCCAGATCTCAAGTTCTGCTCTATTTAGTTGTTAAGTATATTAATTCCATTGCAGGTACAAGGTATTGGACCAACATTCAAACTTACTGTAAATCTACAGAACACATCCCTCAGCCAGGCATCAACCAACCTACATATAACATTTGATTTTGATGATAAACTGTACAATTTTAAGAAGACATACATTCCGGTAAGTAGGATATTAGCTTAAGCTCGTGTTAAATAGGATGATGGGTCAAATTATGTAACATTTACTTATGTAATCCCTGCGTGGGCGTCCCTCTTCACATCAAGTTTTGCGTGTAAGCTGTTTACCTGTCTATATACCTTACATTTCTTGTCATAGCTGACCAAATTTGGCCATGAGCTTCCTTATATTTTAGTTTAAGGGCTATAAGTAATGTTGCATTGGTTCCTGTAATCCAAATTCTGATAAAATATGTGATAAATGTATTTTAGTAAAAGTAATGTTTATTTTCAGGTGCCAATGCTTGTACCAGGTCTGAACTATGCATTTGAAACTTACATAGAATGTCTCAATGACAAGGGAGTGTCAGATACTGTAAAGGTAAACGGACATTACATACTATTGAGCCAGTTCCATCCTCATTATGATTCTCCCCTACAAAAATAACGAGCTTATATTTTAGATATTTAACGAGCTCGCCACGAGCTAGTTACGACCTCGTAACAAGCACGGATTTGGAACGATTACGAGCACGTGACGAGCTCGTCACAAGCATTTCACGAGCTCCATACTATGTTAGCCACAAGCTTGTATGTGCACGCTGAGCTCGTGACGAGCATGCTGTGAGCTCGTGACGAGCACGGCGCGAGCTCGTGACAAGCATGCGCGAGCTTGCTGCGGGCTTTGCCATGAGCTCGTCGCGAACTCGCCGCGAGCTACCTATTGGAATTTTGGAAGCATTTAATTGTATATATAGATGCTACCTTGTAGGTAGTATGGGATATGCCTGCATTAGGTAAGACTATTATTGCAACGATTATAGGACCATTGGATATTGCTAGGATTTCCTAGGAATTCCAAGTTCTCTTCAAAAACATAAAGCAGATCTCTTTGGAATTGCATTGCTGGTGACAATGATAATAAAATATTCATATTTTTATTTATTTTTTAATAAAAGAAATTTTACAGCAACCTATTTGACACTGGCTTATACAAAGTTTTCTTGATATGTTGTGTTTAAACTAAATTATTCTTTTAGAAAAAAATATATTTAAAATTAATCGGATGTTCTTACAGGTTGAATTTACATCATTTCAACATCTGCCCAATAACATAAATATGATCGATTTAAGCTTAAACCATTTTACAATCATTAGAATAAAAAACACTAGAAATAATGTACTTATAGTGCATATAACCATATGAAAGAATCATAAATCTTGGTTCCCGGTAATGTGTTCATCCTGTGTTTCTTGGTTCATGCTATAAGGTCTGACATATTCTGAAAGAAAATACACAGATCATATTCCTATTTACCATATACTTTAAGATTAAAAATAAAAGGCAAATCTAGAATTTAAAGGTGGCTAAAATATGATAATTAGCCATGTGCTGCAATTCTAGCCTAAATGTAATGTGGCCAATCTACTTTTTCAACATATTTTTTAAAAAGGAGAGCAGAATTATCAGATAAGACTAATAAGTTGCTCTTATTATTGATTTCAATTTGGAACAGTAAACTAGTTATCTGAGAATTAGTAGCTTAATGTCTACTGCAATTCCGAAATGTATATACTCTTAGTCTAACCAAAGATACATGGGAAACTTACTTTTACATGCTAAATATGGAACATGTTTCCTCCAAGACTTCATCTCCTCGTTTGTCTGGTACCAGCCCCTCATGGCCCCTAATGAAAGCAGTCTCTTTCAGTTCTAAAATAGTATTTTTAAGTTTATTACAAGTGAATTTAAATCACTGTCATGTGAAAACATATACAAGTCATGTTTAAGAACAATTAAGTCATATTTATGAGTTGTTCAATCATCTGTTTAAAAGAGGTTTGGATAAATCTCTTCTTCACCATGGGTGTCCATAACAGCGGAAATAGGCCAAATGATTATAGGAAGATGTTGACATCTGCTTCAGCAGCTTTTAAAATAGTCAAACTTTCCAAAATATTATAAACAATTAATGTAAGCTTTCTACTTTCAAATAAATATAAAATTAATTCACTGGCAATTTGAGACATTTCACAATCTTTGATGAACATTACTTGTATTGATAATTTGAAGTAGATTAGTACGTACCTGACTGTAAACATCACATTTCATTCTATTCAGTACTGTAGTCAAGCTTCTGTCTTATTTATTATCCTTCAGTAAAATATAGCCAGTCACTTGTATCCAACAGAATCAAGAGTTTCAGTACAAATGATTTCACAATTTAGTACTTCATTAAATAAGATAATAAACAAATACATGTGCCCAACATAGAAATATTCAAAATGGCCAGTATTTTGTTTAACCAATCAACTCTCTTCAGATCAGGGGTAACATTAAGGTTAATTCAGAGTATATTATGCTAAATGTACCACAAATGTATGGCCAATAGATGGACATAATCCTCTTATCACCTCACATCATGCAATGATTCTCTTGGGAATTTATCCTGACTTGCCAATACGAAGGGCTACATTAAGACCGTTCTGTGTTTACAGTATTTTAGAAATCTGTTAACTGATCCTAGTACATGACTGTATCTGATACATGTACATTGTGTTTATTATACAGGTGTTTGAACATCATTTTGACTGTGTAGCCAATTCAAAGAAAACAGTGATCAATTATTTATATTATTATAATCAATGTTCAATCAATGTTAATTTTATTATAATTTCTTTTTTAATTTTATTAATGGTTGTTGTTCTCACTGCTGATGCCACAGTAGTGCAGCAGCAGTAGTAATATTAGTAACAACAGTAGTAGTAGTAGAAGTAGTACATGTAGTAGTAACAGCAGTAGCAGCAGCAACAACATGAGTAGTAGTAGAGCAGCAGTAGTAGTAGTAACAGCAGTAGTAGTACAAATAGTGCTTGTAGTAGTAACAGCAGTAGCAGCAGCAGCATCAACAGCAGCAGTACTAGTAGAAGTAGGAATATAGAGTAGAGCAGCAACAGTAGTAGGAGTAATAGCAGTAGTGGTACAAGTAGTGCATGTAGTAGTAACACCAGTAGCAGCAGCAACAACAGCAGTAGTAGTTGCAGAAGTAGTACATGTAGTAGTAACAGCAGTAGCAGCAGCAACAACATGAGTAGTAGTAGAGCAGCAGTAGTAGTAGTAACAGCAGTAGTAGTAGAAATAGTGCTTGTAGTAGTAACAGCAGTAGCAGCAGCAGCATCAACAGCAGCAGTACTAGTAGAAGTAGGAATATAGAGTAGAGCAGCAACAGCAGCAGTAGTAACAGCAATAGTAGTAGAAGTGGTGCATGTAGTAGTAACACCAGTAGCAGCAGCAACAACATCAGTACTAATAGAAGTAGGAATAGTAGAGCAGCAACAGTAGCAGTAGAAACACCAGTAGTGGTAGAAGTAATGCATGTAATAGTAACACCAGTAGCAGCAGCAACAGTAGCAGTAGTAGTAGATATGTTAGAAGTAGAGCAGCAGCAGTAGTAGTAGAAGGAGTGCATGTAGTAGTAACAGCTGTAGCAACAACAGCAGCAGTGATGGACAGTAGTAGTATAGCAGCAGTAGTAGTAGTAATAGTAACAGCAATAGTTATAGAAGTAGTTCATGTAGTAGTAACAGCAGTATCAGCAGCAACTACAGCAGTAGTAGAAGTAGTAGTAGTAAAGCAGCATCAGCAGCAGCAGCAGTAGTAGTAACAGAAGTAGTAGTAGAAGTAGTACATGTAGTAGTAACAGCAGTATCAGCAGCAACTAAATTGGTAGTAGTAGTAGAGCAGCAATAGCAGTAGTAGTAGTAGTAGAAGTAGCGCTTGTAGTAGTAACAGCAGTAGCAGCAGCAACAACAGCAGTAGTAGTAGTAGAGCAACAGTAGTAGTAGTAACAGCATTAGTAGTAGAAGTAGTACATGTAGTATATATAGTAACAGCAGCAGCAGCAGTTTCTGTTGTTGTTGTAGTAGAAGTAGTAGTAGTAGTGGTAGTAGTTGTAGCAGCAGCAGTAGAAGTAGTAAATAAGTCCAAAGTATACCAATCCTTTTCCAATTGTGTAAACCTTGGAAAACATTGGACTTTTTTTTTCTGGTCAAGAATTGAAGTCCAAGCTTGTCCGAAGTATGCTGATGGACAGAGAGTAGAAGTCCAAAGAAATTCAATGTTTATGCACAGGGTAAAACATTGGATTTTGATGGATTTCAAATCCAATGTTTTCCAAACTTTCTCCAAGAAACAATCGTGAGAATTCCATGGAATTTCTAGGAGTTTTCATTCCAAGGAAATCCAATGTTTTTCCAAAAGAGAAAACATTGAGCTTCCTTGGAATTCTAAAGAATTCTTAAGAATGAAAAAATGCTTGGATTTATTTCTGCAGGGGAAGGTATTACTTTCCCGGTGCAATTATATAACAATTATATTAATAATTAGTATTTATACGTATATATATATAAATATTAACCCTTAATTATATAAACACATGATCTTAAATTTGTGCTTGTTGGCTTATAGCAGCGATCTCGTCGCGAGCTCGTAAAAGCAACTAGCTTGCACGAGCTTGCACGAGCTTGCACGATCTTCCCTTCAGATAAAATGAGGTAAAAATGTATACGATCTCCTGCGAGCACGCGACGAGCACCATGTCTGTAAATAAGATCGCAAGTAGCATGTTACATGCTCGTACGAGCTCGCGACGAGCTCGTGAAAAGATCACATTTTCATAAGGGCCATCTGTCAGTACAACATACTTGCATGCTTATTCAAACAGATTAGTAAGATTAGATACAACGATTATTAAAATACAATTATTAAAATCGTTGTACAGTGCTTGTGTGGTCTTGGTGTGGTGGGAAACCAGAAAAAAAGAAATGATGGAAAAACTTGTCATGTGTATGGTTTTTTAGCATAAAATATAAACTATGATGCGATTCAAAAACATATAATATTACCACTTATTCCATTCTAGTTAAATATCATATGCATGTTCCTGTTGTTGGCCTCTATCAAGTTTGTGTTTTTCGTTGTCATGAAATATTCAAAATGGCCGCCTCAATAACCCAAAGTTTACATAGAGTTATATATAGGAAACCTGTTTCTTGGGTTGGCCTCTATCATGTTTATGTTTTTGAATCACATCATACAAGTAGAGTGTCTACAGGCACTCTTAGGCCTCTTGTTTTGTTTGGCCTCTATCACATTTAAGTTTATTCTAATCGTCAAATATTCAAGCTATCGAAATGGCAACACATATTTTACTTAGAGTTAAACGTCTTCTTTAAAAGCTCATTTAAATCAACCTTAATTAAAAAGGAGATGTTGAAATTAATAATACATCTGGTTGAATAAATAAGTTAAGCTTATAATTATTGACAACATTCTTGCTAAGCTTGTTTTGCCCAACACCTGCTTAGCTTGTTCAACCCTTAATTAGTTTGTTTTAGATTAGATATCTTCCACAGCTTGTTTTGCTCACCCATATTTCACTCGACCCTTGATCAACTTGCTGTGCTCAACCATTGCTTGTTTTATTTTTTCAATCCTTGCTCATTGGTTGACTTAGCCTTTGCTCATTTTTTTTTTTAACCCTTGCTCAGCTTGTTTTTCTCAACGTTTGGTCAGCTTGCAGTTTTTTGGCTTAGCAATACTCAGTTTGCTCACCGTTACTCCGGTTGTGTTTAGCTCTACTGGCCAAAGGCCAGGCGAGCTTATGCGATCAATTTTCGTCCGTCTGTCTGTCTGTCCGTCTGTTAGCAATTTTATAAAATCGACATCTCCTCTGAAACCACTTGAAGGATTTTTATGAAACTTCCTCACAATTTTACTTGGGGAATGCCCCTCTCAGATTTGTGTTTATTAGAGCCGCCAGTCATCCAAGATGGCCGCCATGGCTAAAACTAGGTAAAATTTAAGGAATTTTCAAACGACATCTCCTCCGAAACCACTAGCTTATTCCATTATTGTGAAATACCATAAACATGTTCCTTGGGTTGGCCTCTATCGAGTTTGTGTTTTTCGTTGTCGTTGCATGATCAAAATGGCCACCACGGCGACCCAATGTTTACATAGAGTTATATAGGAAAAGTTTAAAAATGACATTTTCTCTGAAGCCTCTTGAAGGATTTTGATGAAACTTCATTACAAGGACCTTTAGGATAGTCCCCCTCAGTTATATATAGGAAACGTGTTTCTTGGGTTTGCTTCTATCATGTTTATGTTTTTGAATCACATCATACCAGTAGAGCGTTTACAGGCCCACTTGGGCCTCTTGTTCTGATATCTTGTTCACCTTCTTTTCATCATCTCGTTTCATTTACCCTTGCTCAGCTTGTTTTGTTCAACCCGTGCTGATAGTTTTGCTTAGCCTTTGCTGATATCTTGCTCAGCTTGTTTTGCTCAGCTTGCCTCACTTTACCCTTGCTCAGCTTGCTTTGTTCAACCCGTGCTGATATATTAATAGTAAGATGCCATTCTGTATTACTTTATTATGACCTATAGTGATAAAAGCCCGAAACAATGAAATAGACCTAAGTAATGTGCTTACAACGGAAAACTCTGATAGTCATTTCATAATCTCATAATTTCAATACAATTTAATAGTAAAAACAAAATTCTTACCAGCACGTCAGAACGGCTTGTAAAGTATAAAAGTATATATAATATTGTTCAGAGGTAGAACATTAACTTTCATTTTCTCTATACGGAGTTTGGTCTTACGACCTTACTCAGACACTGCTTGTAGGAGAATGCGGCAAAGATACAATCCTAGGGCGGGGTTAGTTTTGGAATGGTGCATTCTGGTTATTGTTGCACGTGGAGTGAACACTTCTCGTCCATCAAGCTAGCTCTCACACATCTAAGTCTACTAAAACCTGTTATCTACAACTCACCTAGTAACTAAGTACACTTACACAAACATGAGTACACAATACACAATACACAGGACAATATGGGACATTCACAGTAAGGTACATTGTACGCCACACAATACATAAGATGAGTAAAATCAACACAATAAGTTGAATAGCCCCTAATAGCTTAGAATGCTACACTATTAAATAACAATTTATATTCCTGGAATTAAGATAATGAATACTGAAAATAATACATCTGTTACACTTGCTCAGCTTGTTTTAGTCAACCCTTGCTGATAGTTTTTCTCAACCCTTGCTGAAGTTATTGCTGATATCTTGCTTAGCTGTTTTGCACCACTCTTGCTCAACTCATTTTGCTCACCTCTTGCTCAGTTTGCATTTTTTGGCTCAGCTCACAGTAAGCTCAACTTTTTTCATGCTACCATTGATCAGCTGTTTTTTCTCAACTCTTGCTTAACTTGTTTTTCTCAATCCTTGCTCTCTCATTTTGTTCAACGCTTTCTCATTTTTTGTACAATCCTTGTTCATCTTGTTTTGCTGATATCTTGCTCAGCTTGTTTTGCTCAGCTGTTGCTTAGATTGTTTTTATGCTCCTCGAAATTTTCGGGGGAGCATATAGTTGCCGCTTTGTCGTCCGTCCTTCCGTCCCTTCATCATTCCGTCCGTAAAACACATTCTTTCGTCCGGAGCATAACTTCACACAATGATAGTGGGCAATGAGAGAAAGTACAGCCTGTATGAACCGTAACTCTGCCATCATTCAAATTATAGTTATTGCCCTTTGTAATTTTATACTTAGGTTTTTTTCTGGAGCATAACTTCAAAACTACGGATGGGACTACAATGAAACTTTACACAATGATAGAGGGCAATGAGAGGATGTGCAGAGTGCAAGAACCGTAACTCTGTCTTCATTTAATTAGAGTTATTGCCGTTTGTAATTTTATACTTGGAATTCTTGTCCGGAGCATAACTTCAAAACTACATATGGGACTGCAGTGAAACTTCACACAATGATAGAGGGCAATGAGAGGAAGTGCAGAGTGCAAAAACCTTAACTCTGACATCATTCAACTTAGATTAATTGCCCTTTGTAATTTTACACTTGGAATTCTTGTCCGGAGCATAACTTTAAAACTACTGAGGGGACTGCAGATTGAAAACTCTTGGGTGATACAAGACCATATGATAAGTTGAGGATACATTTCGGGGAGCATCCATCGGTTCTACTGATTTTCTTGTAGGGAAGTAGTGTAAATGTTTTCCTGGATTTTTCAGTCAAAATAGTCCCCCATTAGTGAGCGAGTAACACAGATTTCTGTTTTTAACACATTGAATTAAATTTGTTGGCCTTTGTCCCCACTTTTGGAATATTGATATATGCCATTTTTCCGAGTTCTCAATGGTTTTGATCCATTTTAACTGAATTAGCTTGCCTGTAAAGCTTATAGGATGACGTGTCGTCTGTTGTCCGTCCGTCTGTCCGTTGTCCGTCTGTTAATTTTGCCTTGTGATCACTCTAGCCCCTTTATTTTTCATGCGATCTAAACCAAACTTGGACAAAGTCTATATCAATGAGAGCTCAGACTAGTTCAAAAAACGGCAAGATTGGATTAGTAACACCAGAGTTATTGCCCTTGAATTAACAAAAAATGCTATATTTTGCCTTGTGAACACTAGCCCTTCCATTTTTCATGCAATCTTAACCAAACTTGGCCAAAGTTTTTATATCAATGAGAGCTGGGATGAGTTCGAAAACTGGACCGATCAGATCAGTAACACCGGAGTTGTGGCCCTTGTTTTGCTGAAAAAATCCCATTTACTGCCTTGTGAACACTCTAGCACCTTCATTTATTCTTTGATCTTTACTATACTTGCATAGATTGTTAAAAGCAATGAAATTTTGGACGAGTTTGAATCACGCTGTCCGTAACTTCCTGACATGTCGTGTCGCGTCCCGTAACACATTTTTAGTCCATCATCCATCATCCCGAATGATTGTCCGGGCCATATTTGTGTCAGGTACCAAAATAAGGTCACTGTGACCTCTGTCATAGAAAATGCTTGTCCAATACTATAACACTTAGAGACACCAAACTTGGTATGTCAATACATCTTGGGATAGCAGTGTGTTGCATACCAAAATAAGGTCATTGTGGCCTTGACCTGCGACCTCTGTCATAGAAAATGCTTGTCTGGACCGTATTTTCAATACTATAACACTTAGAGATACCAAACTTGGTGTGTGTATACATCTTGGGATAGCGGTGTGTCGTGTACCAAAATAAGGTCACTGTGACCTTGACCTGTGACCTGTGACCTCTGTCATAGAAAATGCTTGTCCAGACCGTATTTTCAATACTATAACACTTAGAGATACCAAACTTGGTGTGTGAATACATCTTGGGATAGAGGTGTGTCGCGTACCAAAATAAGGTCATTGTGACCTTGACCTTGACCTGTGACTTCTGTCATAGAAAATGCATAGAAAATGCTTGTCTGGTCCATATTTTCAATACTATAACACTTAGAGATACCAAACTTAGTATGTGGATACTTCTTGGAATAGCGGTGTTTTACATACAAAAATAAGATCACTGTGACCTTGACCTTGACCTGTGACCTCTGTCATAGAACATTTTCTGAAATATGCTATAATTTGGCCTCGTTAACACGATAGAGCTTACATTTTTCATCGGATCTTTTCCAAAACTTTACCAGATTGTTGATATCAATGAAAGCCCTTGATTTGTTAAAAATGCTGTATTTTGCCTCATTAAGATGATAGGGTCTTCATTTGGCCAGATTTTAATGAAACTTTACAGGCTTGATCAGTACTAATTTTAGTTATGCATATCTTCACTGTGTTCCGGTGTAAATGATTTTTGGCAGAGTTATGGCTTTTTAAAGGTTTTAATACACAAACTTGAACTGGACTATTTTTCCTGAACTCCTTGCCGGATTTCAACAAAACTATGCAGGGATGATAAGTACCAGGCCAGTGGTGCATATCATCACTGTGTTCCGGTTGAATGATTTTTAGCGGAGTTATGTCCCTTTAAAGGTTTTAATACACAATTTTTGTCCGGATTAGTTGTCTGGAACCCCTGGCCAGATTTCAATGATTTCAAAGTCTAGTTATGCATTTTGAATAAAAGATTTTTGGCAGAGTTATGGCCCTTTAATGGTTTTAGTACACAGACTTTGTCTGGACTAGTTCTCCTGAACTCCTGGCCAGATTTCAACGAAACTTTGCAAGGATAATCAGTACCAAGCCTTGTTATGCATGTCATCGCGGTATTTCGATTAAAGGATTTTTGGCAGAGTTATGGCCCTTTAAAGGTTTTTATACACAAATTTTGTCTTGACTAGTTCTCCTGAACCCCTGGCAGGATTTCATTGAAACTTTTCAGGGATGATCAGTACCAGGCCTAGTTGTGCATATAATCACCATGTTTCGGTTAAATGATTTTTTTCAGAGTTATCGCCCCTTTAAACGTTTAACACAAACTTTATCCGGACTAATCTCTTCTGAACTCCTGGCCAAATTTGGGCAGGGATGATGAATACCAAGACTAGTTGCGCGTATCATCGCCATGTTCTTGTTCAATGATTTTTGGCAGAGTTATGGCCCTTTAAAGATTTTATTACACTAACTTTGTACAGGCTAGTTCTCCTGAACTCCTGGCTGGATTTCAGTGAAACTTGGCAGGAATGATCAGTACCAAGCCTAGTTGGCATATTATTATAAGGTTGAGTGATTTTTGTTGGAGTTGTAGCCAGTAGAGAAATACAGGCCCTCTTGTGCCTCTTTTTTATGCATTTTTCAACTTCCTGAAATCATTTTTTACCCTCCCTTGTAATAATAATTCGAAAAAGAAGCTCAACATGTTGAGAACATGTTATAAAGTTTTATTTCTGGGAAATTTGTATTCACATGTGGTCTGCCGGATTTTCTCCTTAGAACGTAAAAGTCATTTAAATCTATATAAAAGAACCATTCCAAATCACAAACCAGAATGTTTTGAAATATTCTTGTTATAATGTCTTTTACATCTTGATACTTGTTTATCCATTCTGAAAATTACTTTACTAAATATGATATTAATAACAGGTGGATGGTCAAAAAGAAATGTGAATGACTGCCGTTGTTACTAATGAGCTAAAAGTATATGTTCTTGTAGCTTCAATTGAATGAAAAAAAAATGACTGCCATCTTATTATGATAAATTGTCAAGAAGAAAAATAATTGGAACATATTTTAGTCTTAATAATGACAGAGAAAGATTATGTGTTTTCTCAAGTGACATCGTGGAAAATGATTAATGTGTGCACACAATTCTTTTTGCTATTTCGCTGTTTGCTCATTTTATAATGTTCCTTATTAGAAAAAGTATACTGAAGCAGTATTTGTGGATCCATAATGGTTAATTACGTGGGAAAACTATGTTTTCCAAGGTAAACAATGAGGTTCATCTGTTAGTTAGTACTATGCCAAAACCACCCAAAACAGTCTATTAAATCATTTTAGAATTATGTTTTGTTTAGAATTTGCCATATGATATCAGAAAGTTAAGGAACTCATTACTCAATAAGTATATTGACCTTTCCTTCAAAATATTGAACTCAGTATGTCTCCCCACCCCCCACACTGGGGGAGACTTATTGTTTTTAGCTAGGATGTCGGTCTGTCTGTCCGTCCGTCACAAGTCGTGTCCTCTCCATATCTCTTGAACCGCTTGAGGGATTTTGAAAATAACTTGGCACAAATGTTCACCATATCGAGACACCATGCATGTGTGTGTGTGTAGTTTGAAGGTTTATAGTCCCTTCACCAACATACTTGATGATTCACCGAGATGGGCACAATAGAGTCTGGACTGTTCTAGATGAGTGTGTTGGTTCATCTGGTGCTGCTGCTGTGATGTCGATTCTGTTGTCTGTATGTCGGTGATTGTCGCTTTCGCTCTGTGGTTTTCGCTGCGGCGGTGAGGTGGGGGATCTGGACGACGTCTAGGTGGTGCTGTCTACATCCGCTACTGGAAACAATCTCCTTTAGGGCCACACCATCACAGTATGACCCCTGCGCCGCACACACCGCCCGATGTTTGTGTCCCCCTTAGGTCTGCGAAAGTGTGTGAAAAACTTTGTCGAAAGTGGGCTTCCACTTCAACGTTGATGACCGAGAGGTTATGGTTGATTGCGATCCGTTTCAGCCCACAGACTTTTCAGACTTCAAGGTTCTGGAGACATCAGATGGTGTGTGATGGGACGTAGGAGACACCTTCACTCTCGGTCAACCGACGTTCAGTCTGGCCAATCCCTGAGAGTGACAAGTTCTCGGCATCCCTAACGTCAGCAGTGCCCAGACAGCGACGTGCATGCGGTGAAGGTAGCAGCTGCAGAGTGCAACTTCAAGCCACATCCATTCAAGGTCACACTTAGAGGTCGAAAGTCAAATTCTCTATATTTCGTGTCCTCTCAATATCTCTTGAACTGCTTAAAGGTTTTTGAAATAACTTTGCACAAATGTTCACCATATCAAGACGACATGCAGAGCGCAAATTCCAGCCATGTCCATTCAATGTCAAGGTCACACTTAGAGGACGAATGTCATATACGCTATTTCATGCACTATATTTTGTGTCCTCTCCATATATCTTGAACCACTTGAGGGATTTTGAAATAACTTGGCACAAATGTTCACCATATTGGGATGACGTGCAGAACATAACTTCCAGCCATGTCCATTCAAGGTCAAGGACACACTTAGAGGTCGAAGGTCATATGCACTATATTTCGTTTCCTCTTCATATCTCTTTAACAGCTTGAGGGATTTTGAAATAACTTTGCACACGTTTTCACAATATCAAGACAACATGCAGAGCGCAACTTTCAGCCATGTCTGTTCAAGGTCAAGGTTACACTTATTTTCGCACTATATGCACTATATTTCGTGTCCTTTCCATATCTCTTGAACCGCTTGAGGGATTTTTAAATAACTTGGCACAAATGTTCACCATATCGAGACAACATGCAGAGCGCAACTTCCAGCCATGCCCATTCAAGGTCAAGGTCACATTTAGAGGCCGAAGGTCATATGCACTATATTTCGTGTCCACTCTATATCTCTTGAACTGCTTGAGGGTTTTAAAATAACTTGGCACAAGTGTTCACCATATTGGGATGACGTGCAGAGTGCAAGTTCCAGCCATGTCCGTTCAAGGTCAAGTCACACTTAGAGGTCGAAGGTCATATACACTATATTTTATGCACTATATTTTGTGTCCTCTCCATATATCTTGAACTGCTTGAGTGATTTTGAAATAACTTTGCACACATGTTCACCATATCGAGACAACGTGCAGAGTGCGACTTCCAGCCATGTCCGTTAAAGGTCAAGGTTACACTTAGAGGTTGAATACTATATTTTATGTCCTTTCCATATCTCCTGAACTGCTTGAGGGATTTTGAAATAACTTGGCACAAATGTTCACCATATCTAGACAACGTGCAGAGCCCAAAGTCCAGCCACATCCATTCAAGGTCAAGGTCACACTTAGAGGTCGAATGTCAAATGCACTATATTTCGTGTCCATTCTATATCTCTTGAACTGCTTGAGGGTTTTAAAATAACTTGGCACAAATATTAACCATATTGAGACGACATGCAGTACGCAACTTCCAGCCACATCTGTTCAAGGTCAGGGTCACACTTAGAGGTCGAAGGTCATATGCACTATATTATATAAGTAGACGACTTGCAGAGCGCAACTTTCAGCCAGGTTGGTTCATATGCATTACACTGAGAGTGTGGGGAGAGACATACGTTTAACAGAGTGGGTCTATGTTCTCTATTTATTATTTTATAAGGGCGTCTCCGTGGTCGAATGGTTAACAGCGTTGCGTTATAAACCTTCGTCTCTCACCGCTGTGATTTTCTTGACTTTTTGGTATGGCAGATTCTAAACAAAATACATGTATATTTCTAAAATAATTTAATGGACTTTTTCAAGCTACATAATCATGAAAACTGATACCGAGCTGCTATATCAACCTTTCCTTATGGTATTGTGGTGCCTCTTCCTAATATCAATATTGTTTACATTTAAGAAATAAGTCAACCTGTTAAAATACTGCCAGATATATTCCAGAGCACAACTCAGAAAACTTCATTTCATATATTTTCGTATGAGACTTGCTAGACATATCAATTTAGTTGTTTGTGATGCCTTTAGCTTTACAGTGATGTACACATTTTAATTTCAATATTTATACCTTTTTCATGGAAACATGATTTTAAATTTGTCAAAATGTTCACTTCCGAAGCATATGTCATGTTAATTAACTCCAAACCAATTAACGGTTCTCTTCATGAAGCTCGTTACACTTACATATCAACCTGGTTATATATAGATCTATTTATGTAATTGTGTATACTCTCCTTTGATTTTCTCCCTATAAATCAGTATATTTATAAATATCGTAAAGCTTGTTTGAATATGTGCCTACATTCTCTTAAATACAGGTCTAGCCATATAACACCATGGAAAATCTTTATTGTGTGCCTCAGCTTGTCCACATAATCTTTTTTGCTATTTTCTCATTTAATAACGTCTCTCATAAAAAATTACTTACGTTTTACTAGATGGCTGTCATTAAAAAATCCTTATCTTTGACTAGAGGATATATTTTAAATTATCAGACTTCGATGGACTGAGTAAATCGACGCTTTAATCTAAATATGAGGGTGTTAACGGGAATAGCAGTTTTTGAGCTGTTTTATTGACCGTATTATATAAATAATGTATCTTGCGTTGACAAAACATCAGCAGTCTCCAGGGAATCTGTTATAATTATAATAACAAGTCAAGAATGCAACGACTAAAAATCAATGTTGTTGCATTGGGGATAAGCTAATGTTTCTGATATCTGGTAAATGAGATGGTATGGTTTGAACATATTGAATATAATCACCACAGCTAGGACAACATCACAATTCTGTGTAGGCTTAGTGAGTACATTAATATCTGAGGCGACTCAGAAAATGTAGGAGAAATGTTTTTGGTTGGAGTTAGATTTTTAGCGTGACTTTTTGCAGAAAAGACTTGCTATTCTATTTGCCTTGGCGGCAGCATTTTCATTACCTTTTGTTAACATTTTTCGATAAGCTCATATCTCACAAATCGCTTGCCAGAAGTCCATAAAACTTCACACATTATTCAGTATAAATAGATAAGAGTCATATAACTCTGCAACCTATTTTGACAAAGAAAGATAAAAATATCGGACAGGGAAAGCAGCATACAAGGACGACAGTCAACTGCAAAACACAAAAACAAATACGCAAACAGACAAACGAGATGGCAAAAGTAATAAAAAATGCAAACGACATCACAAACACAAAAGGGTTGACAATAGGGCTACCACCTTGGAACGGTCAGTGGCAACAAAGGCCACTGGGGGTTTAAACCGGTTCTAGGGTGCACCAAACCTCACACTTACCCTACTGTCATCCCATTAAAACAGGACAGTGTAAATAAAGCAATCCCCGCCAAGATCTAATCTTTAACCAGCAAGGCAGCATCAATAGGCAATATAAGTAAAACACAAATATGCTTGTGTAAATATAATACAAAAAAACAATAGCCTAGAAAGCCACAATGAAGGTACTCAGTGACTTGGCAGAAGATATGCCTCTTGTTCTACTTCATCAATTTTGGAGTTAACATTATACGGTAACTCATATCTCATAAATCTCCTGCCAGAACCCAATAAAATTACAGACATGTATTCAATATAACTAGATAACATGTCACACACAAGTCATATAACTTTGCAACCTATTTTTGACAGAGTTTAATGCTCATACCTCAGAATCTGCTTGACAGAATTTTGTGTACAAACTAGTGCCATAACTCAGTTATGAATTTCACAGAATTTTGCCCCTTTTCCAATGCAGTTGCCCAAAAACTTATCCATTTTCGAAAACGTCATTGAGTCATTTTCAGTCCCATGTGGCTCTAATAAGTTTGAGGTAAAAGCCATACCTTACCCTATTGACCGTACAATCTGAACTATAACGTATACACAATCGCCTACTATACATACGATGTAAAATGATGAAGCTGTTCAAATTATTTACATCATTTATTATAAAACATATAGTTTATATATAAAATAAAATATTAAATCAAGCACTTAATGTATTAGCACAGTATTTTGAGGCAGGGCCATACAATATTGATCATCATTTGTTTATAAACAGATGGATAGAACAGAAAATAACACTACATATAAAGGGATATTTAAGTCTATCTATTCATCTCTGTGAAATGTTGATTTAATAAATAATGTATGCAATGTACGAATCAAATATGGATTCTGTTTACTTATTTATTATCTGTGTATGTTTTAATACCACCGTCGTAAATTAATTTAAAATCCAAGCACTATTTTTGTAATGCTTATAATATTAAATAATATTATCATTATATATGATACAAGTAAGTGGTATACTAAATGATGAACATTATGTATGGTATGGTAAGGGACAATGTTCTGTAATGTTTACATCCCAACACTAGGGTTTTTAGTTGGCCGGATTTCAATGAAACTTTGCAGAGATGATCAGTACCAAATCTAGTTATATGCAATTCATCACCGTGTTTCGGTTGAATGATTTTTGGCGGAGTTATGGCCCTTTAAAAGTTTTATACACAAACTTTGTCTGCACTAAGAAGGTCGATGGCCAGCAGAGCTTATGGGATGCCGAGTTGTCCGTCGTCCGTCCATCGTCCGTCGTTAACTTTTGTCTCATTAAGACGATAGGGCCTTCATTTTTCATCTGATATTTACCAAACTTTACCAGATTGTTAATGTCAATGAAAACTCGGGACAAGTTCGAAAACCAGCCAAATCGGACCAGTAACAGCGGAGTTATGGCCGTTGATATAGTTAAAAATGCTATATTTTGCCTCGTTAAGATGATAGGGCGTTCATTTTTAGCTCTACTGGTTGAAGACCAGCAGAGCTTATGGGATGATGAGTTGTCCGTCGTCTATCCGTCCGTCCGTCCGTCTGTTAACTTTTTTCGTTAATACGATAGGGCCTTCAGTTTTTATCCAGTCTTTACCAAACCTTAACAGGTTGTTAATATCAATGAAAGCTCGGACAAGTTTGAAAACCAGCCAGATCGGACGAGTATCGGCGGAGTTATGGCCCTTGATTTAGTTAAAAATGCTAATTTTTGCCTCGTTAAGACGATAGGGCCTTTATCTTTCACTCGATCTTTACCGAACTTTACCAGATTGTTAATGTCAATGATAGCTCGGACAAGTTCGAAAACCAGCCAGATTGGACCAGTAACAGTGGAGTTATGGCCCTTGATTGAGTTAAAAAATGCTATATTTTGCCTCGTTAAGACGATAGGGCCTCCATTTTTCACCCGATCTTTACCAAACTTTACCAGATGGTTAGTGTCAATAAAAGCTTGGATAAGTCCGAAAACCAACCAGGTCGGACCAGTAACCTTACGAATGGCAGAGTTATGGCCCTTGATTTAGTTATGCTATATTTTGCCTCGTTAAGATGATAGGGCCTTCATTTTTCATCCGATCTTTACCAAATTTTAACAGATTGTTAATGTTAATGAAAGCTCGGACAAGTTCGAAAGCCAGCCAGATCGGACCAGTAACCTGAGTTATGGCCCTTGATTTAGTTAAAAATGCTATATTTTGCCTCGTTAAGATGGTAGGGCCTTCATTTTTCATCCGATCTTTACCAAATATTACCAGATTGTTAATGTCAATAAAAGCTCGGATAAGTTCGAAAACCATTTTTCATCTGATCTTTACCAAACTTTACCAGATTTTTTTACTTTTTTTTTACTTTTATTATTTTTTTAAATTTTTAGCTCTACTGGCCGAAGGCCAGCAGAGCTTATGGGATGACGAGTTGTCCGTCGTCCGTCCGTCCGTCCGGCCGTCCAGCCGTCCGGCCGTCCGTCGTTAACCTTTGTCTTGTTACCACCATAGGGCCTTCATTTTTTATCCGATCTTTACCAAACTTCAACAGGTTGTTAATATCAATAACAGCTCGGACAAGTTCGAAAACCAGCCAGATCGGAATAATTTCACCGGAGTTATGGCCCTTGTTTTGCTGAAAAATGCCATATTAAGCCTTGTGAACACTAGCACCTTCATTTATTATTTGATCTTTACCAAACTTGCACACATTGTTAATATCAATGAAGGCTCAAACAAGTTCGAAAACCAGCCAAATCGGATCAGTAACATCGGAGTTATGGCCCTTGATTTTTCTGAATTGCTGTTTTCTGC
>JAWPHD010020466.1:0-31688 GCA_037043455.1 Cyrtodaria siliqua | reverse complement strand
GGTTCAAATCGTGTAATCAACCAATGAAATGCGCGCTTTAAAATTGATGAACTTCAACAACATTCCTGACAAAATAATTAAAAACTCAGTTTCGAGTAAATACATTAAAAGTTAGTTTCGTCAGTGTATTCTTTTTATATATGTAATTGTTATACACGTTACGTCATTTAAGAACCAATGTAATAATATAGTTCACAACAAATTACAAACGTAAGGTTACTGTTTCTTGCGAGTATCTGTAGAGAGGAATACTTGCATTCAAGTGCCCCATATTCTGACTGACAGATGAGTCATTATTGACTTTTGAAAGGAGATATAACATCGGTGTTAATGTAAGAAGCAACTTATGGCGAACTCGTATACTTATCATGTATTGCACAATATATGGTATAGAAGTAGATATAAAAGTCGAACAGGAAAGCAATATTCAATGACCGCAGAATTACTAGTAGTCTCAAATATGCAATTTCGAAAGAACGGAAGTAATAATATTTTCAGCGTACCTCTGTTTGCTCTAGATGGGTTTAACGGTTCTGGATGTGCCCCATTGCACAACTATAAACAAAATACTGAACAGGGGATCCCTTGGAAGCAATAAACACAAACAAGAGTTAAAAGTAGCTTTCTCGGGTTTATTGAGTCTGTTCATGAGAGGCAATGTAAAGTGCAACACCTCTCACGTCGCCTAGCACCGGCTTAAGCGATATTTTACTTTAAAGCCACAAATATTGGGCTTGATTATCCTAAAGGACCAGTAAGTAATAACACTACTGATCTGTAGTCGGAGCGACTTTTTACGGCCGCCACACAGTACTAAACAAACGCTAGTGTAAATGTCAATACATTCTGAAAAGGGGATCCTACTTGATAAATGATAAACATGACCTCGTTTAAGAACTAGTGTAATACGATAACACATTAAAAAGGTAACTGTTTCTCACTGAACAGATCAGTCAATGTTTTAAAGGAGACATGGCCACTATCTTTATCTAAGGACCCACATTTGTAATGGCGAACTAGTTTACTTATCAGCTAGTACACAACATACGGTATAGAAAACAAGTTAATCGTACCTCCAGTTGCTGTGGGTGGGTTTAGCGGTCCAGGATTTGTTTCAACACCAGCCATGAGTAAAAGCAGACCAATGAACTTTACCGCCCCGATCATCTTCATCATCCCAGTGTAGTTTATGTCTACCCGCAGAAGAATGACGTCCTGCCCATTCCCATGCCGGAAAGTGCCGATACGGCACCGATACGTGCCAATGTCAACGCCCATTCTTACAGCTTTAAAATAAAAAAATATATAATTATTTTATGTTAACATGAAACAATCATATTTTGAATCATGACAAATAAATTGGTCTCTGCGAGGAGCTAAATAGAGTAGACAATATCACACTGCAACACGCGTGTTGTATTTGCCTTTGAAAATATATACTTTATTGTTAAATACAAAGTGTATGAATCACATACAGAGGCACATTTCAAATGTAACGATGCTGGCATAAAAATAAGTATAAAAGTCGTACAGGAATTGCAGCTTTCACAGAACACAGTAAACCCCAAAACACACAAAACGACAAACATGAATAGCAATGTTAATAAGGAATAAAGGCATATGACGTCACAAACACAAAAAGGGTTGACAATAGGGCTACCGCTTTGAAACGTTCAGTGGCAAAAAAGGTCGCTGGGGGGTTTGAACTAGGTTCTAGGGGGCACCAAACATCACACTTACCCCCACTGTCATCCCAATAATCCCCGCCATGAACTATTCTCTAATCAACAAGGCCGAATTAATAGGCAATATAAGTAAAACACAAAGATGCTCGTGTATATATAATAAAACGGTTTTATACCATAATGATAATTGGAAAACAATGGTCGTTAAAATCACCCACCATCAAAGGTTAATATTACACGTCATCTGAAAAAGGTTCACATTTTTGATATTAACCATGAGTTTCGATTTAGAACTGCTTTTAGGTGGCATATTAGTTTCAGTTATAATCACTGCCATAAGCGGCACTAGTAAATCCACGATATCTGCGCATGATCGGTTTTGCTGTGATTCTTTTGTACTATGAGGTATGCCACCAGTTAAACTTTTAACATTCCAATATATTTTAGCCAAACGATCAGATATTCATATTTAATCTGACCATGTTCGTTCTATACTCAAGCTTACAGTTGTGGCAATGCAGGATTAAACAAGTTAAACGAATAATACATATCATTTCAATATTTTATTCAAGATTTTGCTATCGAATATAAATATTAAGCTGATATGAAAATAAATGCACATACGTATATAAATGTATAGTCTATGAAGAGAAACATTTTGCAAATAGATACATTGGGGTTAAAGCCTACAATACTCTGACGTGTGTGTGTGTAATTCTAAGGTTTATAGTCCGTCCGCCAACGAACACGTCAAGGTATACCTGACGCGATGGGCACAATAGAGTCTGGACTTTACAATATTCTGACGTGATAATTTAAGTTATGAGGCTGTCTGTTGCTATTCAGAATAAAAATAAAATACGGTATGACACAACATCATTTGTTTGCTGATTTTATTTTAATCTTTCTTAAATAAATAGATAATTCTGTTTTGGTGTGTAAAACATGGAAAACTAATATAACATTAATCACATTTTCAATACTAGAAGAGTATGGGGCGCAGTCATTCATAAATAATGTAGCAGTTATTT
Source organism: Cyrtodaria siliqua (assembly GCA_037043455.1). Classification (NCBI taxonomy): domain Eukaryota; kingdom Metazoa; phylum Mollusca; class Bivalvia; order Adapedonta; family Hiatellidae; genus Cyrtodaria; species Cyrtodaria siliqua. The sequence continues at coordinate 28,972 of JAWPHD010020466.1, read as the reverse complement.
GAAGTGTTAAATTTTATGAAAAGGGCATACATCTATATTGGATAATTGAAAAGGAAGAACTGTATAAAGTTAAATGACCATAGGTCAATATTTTGCCAAGTTATGAGCTTGGTTAGGTTGCAGGGTAAAGTTTTATGAAAAGGGGCATAACTCTGCCAACATGAAAGTGAGAGTTATTGGTTGAATTGGTTGAATTGGATTTTATAGTCGCACCAACAGCTAAGGTCATATGGCGACTTTCCAGCTTCCATTGGTGGAGGAAGACCCTAGATGCCCCTCCGGGCAACTTTCGTGCACGGGCGGGCACCTGGGTAGAACCACCGACGTTCCGTAAGCCAGCTGGATAGCTTCCTCACATAAAGATTCATAGGCCCCTGAGGGATCGAACCTACAGCGGTGAGGGGCAAGTGATTGCAAGTCAGAGACGTTAACCACTCGGCCACGGACGCCCCGAGAGTTATTGGATATATGTAACTACATTTTGTGGGTTGAGATGAATACGTGTGTGAAATTTCATGAACATAGGTAAAATATTTTCAAGTTTTGACCAAGGTTAGGATATGTGTTAAAGTGTGACAGATGACGACGGACGAAGTGATCCATAAGTGTCTGCCATGCTACGCCGGCGGCACAATAACCATCTTGTTACTTTTGTAAACTCCAATTATAAAGATGATCGGCAAAATATTGAGTGGGCTGGGGGTAGGGTGGAGCGAAAAATAACATATTTGGCTTTTCTCCCACACTTATCATAAACATGTACACTCAGACAATGATGCAACTTTCTTCATAAAGGCACTGTTTTTAATAATAAATAGAATAAGTATGTTCTGTGATATATCCATGAACACTACAAACACATGAGGAGATAAAGAAGGCGGTAGTGTTGGTTAAGCTGGTGATAGGTGATGTGAAGGGTCTGGGTAAGGATGACGCTTTCTATTTGCTATGGCATGGTAATTTTTAGTTAAATAAACAGTCGTAAAAACAAAACAATAACTCAAAAACTTATGACTGTTTGTGCAATTTCGTCGATACCTATTGTTTAAAAATAACGATATTACTTGAATGAATGTCAAACATACAACATGCTACTGAGAACTAATAACATAAGAGGATATAAAATAATGTGTGTGTAATTGTCTACAACGCTTCAACTCAGAAATTCCAAATTAACCAGATACTTCCCGACTTGCGTCTTCTGTGACTGGCCATTATTTGTTATTATATTTAATTATATGCAGTACTGAATTTTCTTGTTGTGTCGTAGTTGTTGCATTTGAAATCAAGCCCTCTACAAAGTTGTTGGAAAATATTTCCATTAATATTAGTAGCTTTAAAAGCCGAACAGGAAATGTAGAATTCAAGGCTCACAGTCAACCAAAAATACGCAAAGAAACAAAGAATCATTATATAGATGATTAAAAGATAGGACATAGCCAACATAAACTGGTTGACAATAGGGCTACCGCCTTGGAACGATCATTGGCAAAACATGCCGCTGGGGTTTAAACTGCCTAAAGGGTGCACCAAACCTCACACTTACCCCAAGTGTCATCCCATTAAACGGGGCAGTGAAAATATTCCGCCAGGTTATATTCTCTAAGATTGTTACGGTAAAATAGCATTTACTGATAAAAGTCGGTATAAAATAAAATTCGAACAGGAAATGTAGCTTTCACAAAACACAGTCAACCAAAAGCACTTAAACAAGAATTGTACACCTTTAAAGAAGGTCTGTGAATTTACAAACGGGTTGACAATAGGGCTACCGCCTTGGAATGGTCAGTGGCAACAAGGCCGCTGGGGTTTAAACCAGGTTCTATGGTGCACCAAACTTCACTCTTAGCCTACGCTCATCGCAATAAAACGGGACAGTGTAAATAAAGATATTCCCTCCAGGTTATATTCTCTAACGTACCAGACAACATTAATAGGATATAGGCAATATAAGTATAACACATAGATGGTCATTTATATATGGATATAAAAAAGCCTAGAAAGCCACAAGCAAGTAATCAATTTAGCATTAGCCAGAGCAATTAGAAAACAAACCATTAAGGGAACAACAAGACAAGATTTAAGACAAGCATCACATGATGTCATATTTAATATAGTAAAAAAGTGCATTCTTTCAAATAATGAGAGAACATTTGTAATTATAATTATGCAATAATGATAATAGTTTCCATATCATATCTATTTTTTACAAATATCTTTAGATGGATAAGACGTTTGTGAAGAATTGTTAAACTAATGTAATCGGACATGACTGATGATGATATTTTGATGAAACCGAAATCTTCATACATAATGAGAGACGAGTGTTAAACACATGTGTGTGTGTGTGCGTGCGTGCGTTCGCATATACGTTCTTGCGTGCGTGTGTGTTGTTTAGGCGTGTGTGTGTCTTTTATATCATTCCGCACCAGTATTGGTAAGTGGTCGTCTGTTTTAAGGAAGGGAGTAAATCCTCGCACTGTTTTAGCAAACGTCTCAATGGACTTTATACAGGGAATTTGACTGTATATGCCTGACTGTTTAGTAGTAAATTCGAATAATCTTCTTAAGTGTTCTACCAAGCGTTTAAGAACATGCGCATGTGCTTGAAATAATGTCTTTGAAAATAATAATATATTGTTAATAGAGTTCATATATTGCAATATCTTATGAAGTTATCTATTACGCTTCTACGCCGAGGAAAATGTATACAATGTACATAGTATAAACTACTTATACTCTATGTATAATTACTAATATTTATTTATAATCTATGAATTACTAATCTTTTGTTTTGTATCTGTTTCGGACAAGAACAAATAGGCGACAATATTTTAACATACTGTATATGCAAAATTACAATTACTGCCAATTGTTGCCATTTCATTTATCACTATCAGTCGTGAACAATAGTTTGTAGCTAATACGTTTGATTACATTGACCGCCATATCGAACACTTAACAAAGAAAACCCTGATCACTAGTACTCAAGCCAGTAATATATATCGGCTAATAAGTAAATAGTAATGTAGTAAAAGTAATAAATCGTAAGCAGGATTAGTTCCAGTAACCACAAGCTGTCGGTGAAACAGCGCCGCTCGACAATTCGGAGAACAGCAAATATACCCAGTGACAAAGGAGCGTTTCAACTTGGGCTTGGTGCCTACTGAACGGTTTTCCTTTGTTTTCAGACATTTGAATGAACAAACTACTTCCATTATATGTCAGCTGGATAATGACACAGGCCTATTTGGAGAGGCCAACTCGTAATTTGGCAAAATATTGTGTGTGGGTGCGGGTAAGGTGAATGGAACTAAACTAATCGGAGCCTTCTCTGACCCTAAAAGCCTTTTTTGTGTTGTTTTTTGTGGCTTTTTAGGGTCAGAGGAACTGTATAGTGAAAATGGATGGATTACTAAAACACACAGTCATACACTTTCAACGATGTTTGCTGCGTTGGGTCGACTTTTTACGATAATTTAGCCTAACATTGCTATTAATTAATGTTTATTATACCAAGTTGCAATGATAAAACTGCACCTTTATCGATTGTACTGACATAATAAAACATTTATGTTTAGCAATGCACTTTGCATATTAATTAAATTCCCGTGATATTCTCGCGCGCGGTGAAGGCAATCATAGTCCCCTCATCAAATAACTCCACTATCAACTGTCAACTGACAAACAATAAAAGGATTTTTGGAGTGGAACGAACGCTTCTCGAAGCATAATAAGGATCTAACATTTAAAGATAAACAATTAGATGTTGTTTAGAGAATTGCGAGTGCCAAAAGGAAAAGTTGTTCGCAATTTTGAAATTGTTTGAATTTTGCGGCAAATATTTATCGATTAACAGATTAAGGTAGCAGACAACAGTTTTAGCATCGAATTTTAGTTTCGAATTGACTCCGGTGAAATTCTGAAAGAATGGGTAAATGTGAATATTGAATGCTTATCTCTTCTTGAAAACATTTTTCTATGCTTTATTTCTGTTATGACTGGTGAGAATGGAGTTTGAGAAACAAGTTGACAAGCTTCACTGACACCCTGACTGATTCCCATATAATTGTATAGGGTTGAAATGCGAAACTGAGGCTTTGTGGAAAATCTGTGAATTTTGTGTTTCTTTTAAAATGTCAACAAATAGCTTGAAATACTGGAACTTATCAATGGATAGTGGGTATATTGGTATTGATTTGTAGGTTGTACTTTATGTTGTCACCAAGAATAAATGCATCACTTTGTGATATAATTTGCGCCTAACCTGTGTGTGTGTTTTGACAAATGTCCACTTCGATTCGGAACAACAACAGTTTTCGCGACTTTGTTAATAGACAGATTGAGTGTGTCAGTATGTTGTAAGAGCTGTGGTTGAATGTTTCTTATATCTGATTTGTAAAGCAGTAGGTGTTGTAGATTCATTGGTGTGCTATTTATTTTTCAGGTGTGTGACTAACTTGTACAGAGGGATATAGTTGAATCCGGTGCAGTCTGCTCATTTGATATGAAGGAAAAACTGTTGTCTGCCCCCGAAGTGACATTTGACCTGAATAATGTCGGAAATTATATATTTGTTAACTTCGTCTGAAAACGGTTGACCGTTACAACTTTATTAAGATTAATATAACAATTATGTCGGTTCAAATAGGTAAATAAATATATTGATAATCGCTTTAGATGCTTGAAATGTTAATTCATTGCATACTTTCTTAGATGCATTTACTTAAAACCAAGAGGGTAGCTCCTCTCCCTCGCGGGAGAGGAAATACAATGGTAAGAGGGAGGGTGGCATGCTTTATTTACTCATGAACACTTAAAACCAACAATATGTGATATATGTAACACAGAACCTTTTTAACCAAATACTTTAAAATATCCAACAGCCCCCGCCCCTATACAAAATAAATATGAAAACAGTGTATAGGTTATTCTACCCTCAATCCTTCCCCTGCGCTCTGCTCCCAAACGGGCCTACCCTAACGCCACCTACCACATGACATGTTTTATGTACGAATGATGAATAATATAATATTGTGGAAACAATACATATTACAGTAAATAGAGCTTAGACAATTAAATTAACTAAATATTGTGCATTTCATAGGCTATATTAAGTCCATGATAACCCATGACTCATTCGAGCCTAACTTACTTCTAAAATTAAGTTAATATTTTATTAATTCTACGCACAGATCTAGCTATACGGAATTTCATTCCAAATTTGAATGAGCTAGGAACAGTAATTTAATAGAATGTATATATGTATATATGCATGGGGGTTAACGCCGCTTATAAATAACAATCTGTCAGTCATATCACCACGGTGTCTGCTAGTAATAGCTTGATAGCGCTGCCACACTGGACTGCCACACCGTAGACGAATGACATATCACAACCAGTCTCTGGCATAGGCACTGACATAGGTACGACAGTCTATACTGACATAGGCACGACAAGACATAAACAAACTATTTATATGCTGAACGTCAAACCAGGTAGCTACACGTATAGTTTTTATAGAGTCTTTGGTGTGAACCGGCCGGGTAAGATTATTGTAAGAATAATATGCAAATCAATAAGACATCATTTTGGTTTCTGATTATGTATTTGAAAATTAGGAATGGTAGTAAAAAACTGCTAGTAACAACAACTTGTAGACATAAAAATAAACAATTGTTCAGAGGTAGAACATTTACTTAACCAGTATTCTACACAGAGTTTGCTTTCACGACCTTACTCGGACACTACTTATAGGAGAGATAGAATGCTAGTGCGGGGTTAGTTTTGGGACAATTTATTCGGGGTATGGTTGCACGTGGAATGAACTCTTCTTATCCATCGAGCTAGCTCTCACATTTCAAAAACCACCACCACCGTCTTATATAGCCGAACACTTTCTGAAAATGATGTTGAAAGTTAATTGAACCAACCAAAATGGAAATGGTGACACATTTATCTGTGGAGCGTTGATATGCCATCTTGTTTGTGTGTGCTATAAATACTTAAGATATTATATTTTGATGAGTATCTTGTTTTATTAGATTCAAGAGCTAACACGATTACTTTTACTTATTATATGTAATAACATGCATATATTAGTATACATGTATTTATATGCATATTCTGAAATAAATCACAGTACATTAATAATTAAAAAGTATTTTAGTTCAGATATACTTAATTAAATTAACAATTGAAAGAAAAGAAAATTATCATAAATTTCAGACTCGATTAGGGTTAACATCTCCTGATGAAATAATGAATAAACATACATAGAATAAAATGTTAATATATGTAAAGTCGACATATACATTGATTGATCTTTGAACGATTTTGCTATATAAGACGGTCGAGTTTTTGTGTTGGAGGCAGACCACCCACTTTGTCTTGGAAATCGGAAGTGTTTACTTCCCGCCATCCGTAAAAAATCATTTGTACTTTGGGAAATAACAAAACAAATCATTTAACATGCTGATCAATTTTCTATCCTTACTTGAGCTTCAGTCTGTTTTGTCTTTTAGCTATTTAGTGTCATAAAGCCATCATGCTAGCTTGCCAAACAATCTCAAGGGTACCCCTAGTACGACCAATGGCCGGCTTAACTCTGAGATGTGAGAATGCATGAAGTTGATAATGACAGATTCATCGTGTTCATACGGTGTTGGCTATCTTTAGCATGTTTAGTAATGGTTGGCATTTTGGAAAATCCGATTAACCTATGTTTTTGTTTGTTCTGTTAGCTACTCTTCCTAACTGAAGCAACATATAAACTTGCAGCCATTTTCACTCCTGGGTTCATTTAATAAACGTGATAGTCTAGTGTATAATGATCATTTGTGAAAATAAAAACTGTCAAAATATATATAATCATAAGAATGAAGAAGAAATGAGAAGAATATCTAGGAGAGTTTGCTGATTATTTGCAATGCTTTTTACGGTTGACTGTGTTCTGTAAACGATTCATTTCCAATTCGACGTTGAAACCTACTTTTAAACTGACACAATAATTAAACAGTGCGTGCGTGCGTGCTTGCGTACGTACATACACGGCGATTGGATTGGTAACCAGCTTAGTAATGTCACCCGAAACCGATACCAGTTCAATACTTTAACAACTAATAAACACGATTGACCTTGGCTTTTTAAATGAAAAAAATCAGGGTATATTAAAATCGCCACCGTTTGTTCGTCTGTCCGTCTGTCTGTCCGTCAGTCCGTTACCACATCTCCTCCAAAACCGCTGAACGGGATTCAACCAAACATAGGATATGACTAAACCATATGATTACGGCTTGTAAGAGCAACATTATTTGTGGCTCCGCGCCCGGGAACCCTCTGGGGATGGTTAAAATATCAAATACACTAAAAAATCAATTAAACTGTCATTTTTCCATATTTTGGCACATAATTTGGTATATCTAATTGTCTCAGAAAGATAAACAACATATCAAACGATATTATTTCTTCAAACTAGGACGTCTGCCCAGGGCTCCAGAGTGAGTGGGTAGGGCGAGGTCATATATATATATTTTGTAATTAAGTCTCAAATTGAATTTTATGTCGATGGGATTATACTGAATAATTGTTTGTTTCCCTCCTACGTCACCCGTGGGGCCAGGGAAAGGGGTGTCAAAAGGTCAAATACACTAAAAATTCATTTGCACTGTAATATTTCCATATTTTGCATATAACTTGGTATATGTAATCGTGTCATTTTTCCATACTTTCGCCCATTAATTGGTATAAATAGTCGCATGTCAAATGGTTTATTATTTAAAACCCGGAAGTCTTCTGTGGGGTTGGGGTTGGAGGGATGGGTGGTATACAAGTATACTCCTCTGAAAATACAAAGCATATCAAACGATTTCAGTGTTTCCACCTTAGAGGTGGGTAGAGTGGGCTGGGTGTGAATTGGGTGAGTGTGCAGAGTGGTAGGGTAGGGTGGTGCGGGGGAGAGGTAAATTGGGTCAAATATCTGTTTTTCTTTCTCAAAAAAAAAGTTCAGATACACAATTACCCTAAACAGTTCTGATCTGAGTATCAAAGAACAATCAAAACATTTACATGTAAAATGGATACTGGGTTAAAGGGAATTGACCTGTGAGAAGAAAACGTGAGTATTTGCGATGGCCCGCCGTTTAATTCGTTTTAGTTTATATTTTATTACACCTTTTAGTGTGAAATTTAATTTTGAACGCTTACTTTTTAGTTAATATGTTGAAAAAGTTTTCTAGTTGAAACTGTGCTTATTTACAGTGGGCATGTCATAAAACACTTTTGCACAAACAAATTCATTCTCGCGGTTAAAACCTTTCTTTTTGCGTTTTTTTTCTGCTTTTGAGATTGAGAGTTCACATAGAGTGGTACGTCTTAAAGTAATGATCAAATATTCTAATTTAAGAAACATTACCGATGAACATGCTCAAACAATTGACACATTCACTGGAATAGCACTTTTTTGCAGATCAGATTATCTAAATGGCAACATAGCCAAAACAATATGAAAACAAATACGGCACTGGTATTAATCAAATAGATATCTGCCCAAACAAAACATTTAAATTGCATGAATAAATAAAGTGCCGCTTTGTTGAAACGCGTTTTGAAAAAGCAAGGATTAGCAATGAACGGAAAGAAAATACCTGATCATTTGTTCACATAACAAACCATTGAAACATCGCTAACAAGACGATTTGATATTTGATAAGCCTTAAATACTTCACCTTTTAAATATACCGATTCAGCTGATAGGAGTAACTCTTGTGCTTTATCTTATACGCGTGCAATTGACTGATGTACACAATACACATTTATTTAATTGGAAATTGGCACGTATCAAAACTAAATGTTTTCAACTGTATCTAAATTAAAGTAGCTATCAAATAACGGCCAAATTACACTACAACATTCTGTCCAGGTGTTCAGGTCATATAATAGTGTGTGTGTGTCGATTAAAAGTATAGGATTGTTCACGAGTTCTTAAAAGCTCCGTGACTGAATATGCTTAAAATGAATTATGATTTGGTAACTCTTAATTCAACACTACAGTTATGGGGTTTGGCCCGGCTGGTTAAAGCCGTTTATGTTGTATCTTTAGAGTTTGAATTCTGAAAATATGTAAGTTATATATATTCCTCATCGACAGTAGGTTTTTAAACGGTGTACATATTTTGTACAATGTGACTGTTGTTGGCGGGATAGCTACTTTAAATGTTTTATACTGATTGGCAGTTAAACACATGTCACGTACTTTAAAGAAAATATTAATAAGACACTCTCTTGATATAATGTTAATCATATATAAGAAACAAGAGGTCAATGACCTTGACGTTCTACTGATAGGTTGTCGTTAGCTAGATCAGCATTCCTGTGAAGTTTCATGAAAATCCGTCGAGTAGTTTCAGAGGAGTGGTCGCTACACGTTTTCATTATATAACTCTTTGTAAACAAAGTTTTTTTTTAAATTTCGATCACCAAGTTAATGGTAATCCATTCATTCACCCCGTAATAGGTCAATGATGGTCGGGGTGGACTACCTCTAAACAAACCGTACAGATATAGATGTAATATGCATAATATTTATTATATATAAACAGTTTTCAAAATATTTAAAAGAAAAATATGCATATCTTGATTAGAAACTATATAAATGGGGAGTTTTTTTTATATTTCTTCACAATATTCAAAAGAAGATTTAAAATTCAATTTTGATGAAAGGGGCTCTCTGCAATCTGAGAGTCTTTCAAAAGAATTGTATTTACAAATACACCAGATTGATGTGTGTCCCTTTAAATCTTGACATTTACAAAATTGTCAAAATATTTATTTTGTTACTTTAATACGCCTTCATTGATAATTGTAAAGATTTTTTTTTTTTTCAAAACACAGCATATATATATTGTATAAATAATTGTTTAACGTAGATAAATACAATGCTAACATAATCAACTATGAATGTTTCAGTTTTTATACAAGATCCACATACCATCTCTGCTGAGTTTTTCAACAGTTGACTGTGTAACAAAAATGGTGTTATCCTCTAAATATATAAAGAAAAGACAAGATATTTCTATGGAGGTGTGACTCTTCCATATTCAGTGGGAACAGCGGGGAACATAATTTAACAGTTATTACACATTTCTTGGGATTTTCCTTTAGTCGAAAAAAGACAAAACAAAAAACGAGAAGAAAGAAAAAGATAGATGAAACAAGATAGATGTGTTGCACAGTGTAACTCTTAAAATTTAAAACAAAACTAAATATTAAGTAGGGATTTATAAGTCAACCAAGGTTTTTCGAATTTATCAAATGTAAAACGTTTAATTACGTTTATTTTTTCAGTTTCATGTATGTATTTAATTTGTGGTTTGAAATTTCCGAACAATGGTAATCTTCCATCTAACTTACATTTATATATGAAGTATTTTGCATGTAAAACTAGTTTATTTAGACCCAAACATTACATACTTTATAGTCCATTTCGGTTGGATTATTATATTATTATCATTGCAAGTAATCTTAAAAATATTCCAAAATGTTTTGGTATATTTACATTCCCAAAATAAATGTGTAATGGTTTCTGGAGACTCTGTGCAAAAGCTACAGGAGTTATCGTTTTTTATCTTCATTTTTGTCAAAAGGATGTTTGTAGCAGTAATTCTGTGGTTTATTTTTTCCTGAAACCATTATAATCGGGTATCTTTTGTACATTTGAAAGGTATTTTGAATAAGTCATTCCAATCTCTGTCTATATTTATATTTGGCTATAGATGTTGGATGTACATTTGATTTAATAAGTATATCATAAATGGGACGACAGCCTTTCGGTGCGCTTGTTATTAGGGACACTATTGATGGGCAAATTGGATTTTCTAACTTGATAGCAAGATGAGCAAAATTTTGTTTTTGAAGGTAGCACCGCATTGCTGCAGTCATTCCTTCATATTCTAAAAAATGTGAATGTACAGCAAACTTTTCGATAAAAAGGGTAAAAGAGAGAAGATTACCATTGTTATCCATTATATCATTAATAAATAAAATACCTTTATCATACCATCTTTTATAAAAACACTTGATCTTCCAATCTTAATGTTATTATTGTACCATAACGGTTGTGTTAAGAACTCTTTCCATGACAATAGGTTTTTAACATCCGATAGGATGTTAAGACTTGTGTAAACATCCTTCCAGAAGGGATTGCATATTTTTTGCAAGTTATTTTTTAACATAGTCGTTACCGAAAAATAGCATATTGGTGGTGAATGGGTACATATATTTATGGATTGCCATACATTTTTCATTCCCAATCAAAAGTCTTCTAATCCACGTTAATTTCAGAGAATATATGAACTGTTTAATATTGATCATTCTAAGTCCACCACAATCATAATCTTGAGTTACAACAGATCTCTTTATTTTGCCTGGTTGATTATTCCAGAGGAAATTAAAACACATATTTTGCAACAGTATGACCTGGTCTTCAGGTGGATTAGGTAATAATGAAATTAAGTGATTTAACTTTGGTAAAGCTAAGCTTTTTATAACAGTGATTTTTCCAAAGGGTGTGAGTATTCTTTTTGACCAGGACAGTAATAATGATTTAATTTCGTTTATTTTTCTGTCATAATTTAATGCAACCACACTCCTCAAATGTGTTGACATAGTAATTCCTAGGATCACAAATTCCCCCTGATCCCAATTAAGGTCTGTGTCTGTGCATAATTTTACATTAGAACCTTTATTTTTCCCAAACCATATAACTCTGGTTTTATCAACATTAACATTAAGACCTGAAATATCTATATAGAATTTTTAAACCATTAGAGCATGTTTAAGGGATTTTTCGGTGCCGTCTAATATAAGGGAGGTATCGTCGGCATATTGAGAACTTACATATTCAGTATCTCCTACTTTAACTCCTTTAATATCTTTATTTGTCCAGATCATTACAGCCAATATTTCGACACACAGAATAAAAATGTATGGTGATAGTGGATCTCCCTGTCGGCAGCCTCGGTGAATAAAAAACCACTCCGATAGATGGCCATTAACTAAAATACAAGATTAAATATTTGTGTAAAATATTTTTATCCATGTTTTAATATCTTGTCCAAACTGAAAAAATGTTAAAACCTCATCAATAAAAGACCAGGAGAGGGTATCAAAAGCCTTTTCATAGTCTGCAATAAGTAATAATACTGGTATATCATTTTTCTCAGTGTAATAGAACAAATCATAAATAGAACGTGTATTTTCACCTATATATCTCCCCGCCAAAAAGCCAGTCTGATCATCATTTATAAGCAAAGGTAATACTTGTTTCAAACGCTGTGCAATGAATGCTGATGATAATTTATTTAAGAACAGTTTAATAAAGATATTGGTGTCCAGTTTTTTTAAATAATGTCTATCTTTATTTGTCTTTGGTATACATGTTTAATGCCCTCCTTTTGAGTGACTGATAATTCACCTTTCAATAAACTATGGTTAATAGATCTCAAGAGGAAAATTCCTATATCTATCCAGAAAAACTTATAAAATTCCATGGCCCGGTATAACCACTCGAGCCGGGGCTCTTAAGAGTTTTAGTCCTTTTTAAACAAAATAATAGTTCATGTAATTCTATTGTTCCTTCTAAATTTTGTTGTTGCTCTCTAGTTAGCTTGGGTATAGGAAAATCTAAAATCAATTCATTTAAATTTATATGTTTTACTGGTTTGTGTGAATACAAGGAGTGATAAAAGTTTTTAGTTTCTTTTAAAATAGAATCTTGATTTTTTTTAAATATTTCCGCCATTTGAAATGAGGGAAGGTATACATTTACTTACAACATTCCTCTTTTCTAAATTACAAAAATATTTAGTTACTTTCTCCCCTTCATCTAACCATTTAGCTTTTGACCTTATATTAAGTCCATCCATTTTTTTTGTCCCAATTCAAACAAACGCTTCCTTTTACCTTCTAAGCTTATTAAATCAATATCTAATTGTTTTTACAATATCTCTATTTCTCGTAATAGTTTTGCTTAAGTTTTAACTTCTTGTTTTTTAAGAAATGACGAGTAGGATATTGTTTTTCCTTAATCTCCATTAATAATGTTTCAAGAAAGAGTTGGTCATCAATATCCAATATTAAATCTTGACAAGGAATGTCTTTAATTTGTAAATTTGTATTTTGATTCTGTGCTGCATATTGATTTTTTGTATTTTCGATCACTTTTTTTAATTTCATCTACATAAGTAGTTTTTTTAAGCAGCGAGTTGTTAAATTTCCAGTAAGATCTCCCCTTTATAAACTTTCCAAATACAAATGATATAGTAATTATTGAATGGTCGGTTCGATACCCAGGTAAAATGGTACTATCTTCAATGTCAGTAAATAAATGTTCAGATATTAAAAAAAAATCTAGTCTAGACATTTTATTTGTATTTAGACGTCTCCATGTGAACTCCTTTTTAACAAAATTTAATTCTTAATCTCCTGCTAGAACAGTTTCATGTCCATATCTATAAATATCTTGTTTAATGTCCATATAGAAATCTGGTGTATCTTTATTTGGACCATAAATATTTATTAAAGTCATCCTTTTCCCATTAATCGTAACATCTAAAATAAGCTTATTACCATCTGTATTCCCTGCTTGTTTATGTAATTTGTAGTCAAAACTGTTATTAAATAAAATTGCAACCCCTCTAGATTGACTATTAAAATTATTAAAGAAACATTCATATCCCCATTCTGCACGTATATAATTTTCACCTTTATTTACAAAATGTGTGTCCTGTAAGAAATATACTGAGAAGGACTTTTCTTTTAAAAAATGGAAGACATCTTTACCGAGGCCTTGGACATTCATGGACATAAATGTTACCTTTTCAGACATAATTTAAGAAGACTGTTCTTTTGCCCATTGCTTGCTGTCTGGTCGGACCACAACATATTCTGTGCAACACATTGATAGAGAAAATAAAACACAAAAACAATCTGAAAAATAATAAAACTTTGTTATCTATGTCCCGGTCCCACTGAAGTATCAGAAAAAGCAATAAAATACATGCAAAAAGGAAAAATAATAAAGATCTATATACAATGAAAAAAGGGAGCTATCCATCAAATATCAGAAATCATCTTTTTTAATTGCGGCCATGATTAATGTCAAATAATTTTTGACAAGGATCAACATCATGTCATATTGATCATTTTAGAAAAAGTCCCATATCAATATCACTTAGAGTTTTCAAGAAGTACTCGCTACAAACTTTTGAAAATCTATTTTTAGCTGTTGCGGCCATCTTGAATTTTCGACCAACCTGAAATGTTGCTAGGATCATTTAGACATCAAGAGCAACATTCCTTTGAAGTTTCATGGAAATCCGCCGAGAAGTTTCAGAGGAGTAGTCGCTACAAGTGTTTACTAAATAATTCTATGTAAACAAAGATGGCCGCTGGCAGCCATGTTTAACATCGAATAAAAACGATTTTCGACAAGGACCAACATCATGTCATACTGATCATTTTAGAAAAAGTCCCATATCAATATCACTTAGAAATTTCAAGAAGTAGTCCTACAATCTTGTTTTTTTAAAAATCTATTTTTAGATTTGGTGGCCATCTTGGATTTTACATCAACATGAATTTTTGCTAGGATCAACTAGACTTCATGGGCAACTTTTCTGTAAAGTTTCATGAAAATTCATTCTGTAGTTTCAGAGGATTAGTCGCTACAGTAACAAGTTTACGGACAGACAGAAAGACGGACGGACGACGGACGCCGCACATCGGCATAAGCTCTGCTGATCTCTGATCAGTAGAGCTAATAAGTATATGTATTGCAGTGCATTCACCTTTAAATATATTGACCCAGGCAAGAGTGCAGTAAATTAAACAACGAGTGGTGAAATGAATAACTGTGTTGCACTTTGTTGACGTTTGAACCGTATATGTCTGTAAATAGCTGCATGAATACCGTGCAAATATCTGATACTCGTGCAAATATCTGATACTCGCATACTTGTGTTAGTGCTGTGATTTAGCTTCACCCATATAACTAACATTTATACTGAATCTACTGGGGTTGGGTATGAAGTTCGTTGCATAGATCTACTTTAAATATTGCTTTTGCGTTTAAATATTATTTTCTTTCCGTTAAAATGAAAATTATTCCGTAATAATGAAATGAATTATGTGCTACTTATTACAAGTGTTATGTTTAATATGTATGGGGATAGTTTAAACATATGTCTGTTGGTCCTGGGGATAATTATGATTAGTATGTCTGCTGGCCTTAGATATGGGGATATTTATGTTTACTATGTCTGATGAGAATACATGTAGATATGGGAATATTTATGTTTACTATGTCTGATGAGAATAGATATGGGAATATTTATGTTTACTATGTCTGATGAGAATAGATATGGTGATATTTATGTTTACTATGTAAGATGAGAATAGATATGGGGATATTCGTTTACTATGTAAGATGAGAATAGATATGGGTATATTTAGGTTTACTATGTAAGATGAGAATAGATATGGGGCTATTTATGTTTACTATGTAAGATGAGAATAGATATGGGTATATTTATGTTTAGTATGTCTAATGAGAATAGATATGGGGATATTTATGTTTACTATGTCTAATGAGAATAGATATGGGGATATTTATATTTAAAATGTCTAATGAGAACAGATATTGGGATATTTATGTTTACTATGTCTGATGAGAATAGATATTGGAATATGTATGTTTACTATGTCTGATGAGAATAGATATGGGGATATTTATGTTTACTATGTCTGATGAGAATAGATATGGGGATATTTATGTTTACTATGTCTGATGAGAATAGATATGGGGATATTTATGTTTACTATGTCTGATGAGAATATATATGGGGATATTCGTTTACTATGTCTGATGAGAATAGATATGGGGATATTTATGTTTACTATGTAAGATGAGAATAGATATGGGGCTATTTATGTTTACTATGTAAGATGAGAATAGATATGGGGCTATTTATGTTTACTATGTAAGATGAGAATAAATATGGGTATATTTATGTTTAGTATGTCTAATGAGAATAGATATGGGGATATTTATGTTTACTATGTCTAATGAGAATAGATATTGGGATATTTATGTTTACTATGTCTGATGAGAATAGATATTGGAATATGAATGTTTACTATGTCTGATGAGAATAGATATGGGGATATTTATGTTTACTATGTCTGATGAGAATAGATATGGGGCTATTTATGTTTACTATGTCTGATGAGAATAGATATGGGGATATTTAGGTTTACTATGTAAGATGAGAATATATATGGGGATATTCGTTTACTATGTAAGATGAGAATAGATATGGGTATATTTAGGTTTACTATGTAAGATGAGAATAGATATGGGGCTATTTATGTTTACTATGTAAGATGAGAATAGATATGGGGATATTTAGGTTTACTATGTAAGATGAGAATATATATGGGGCTATTTATGTTTACTATGTAAGATGAGAATAGATATGGGGATATTTAGGTTTACTATGTAAGATGAGAATAGATATGGGGCTATTTATGTTTACTATGTAAGATGAGAATAGATATGGGGATATTTATGTTTACTATGTCTAATGAGAATAGATATGGGGATATTTATGTTTACTATGTCTGATGAGAATAGATATGGGGATATTTATGTTTACTATGTAAGATGAGAATAGATATGGGGCTATTTATGTTTACTATGTAAGATGAGAATAGATATGGGGATATTTATGTTTACTATGTCTAATGAGAATAGATATGGGGATATTTATGTTTACTATGTCTGATGAGAATAGATATGGGGATATTTAGGTTTACTATGTAAGATGAGAATATATATGGGGCTATTTATGTTTACTATGTAAGATGAGAATAGATATGGGTATATTTAGGTTTACTATGTAAGATGAGAATAGATATGGGGCTATTTATGTTTACTATGTAAGATGAGAATAGATATGGGGATATTTATGTTTACTATGTCTGATGAGAATAGATATGGGGATATTTATGTTTACTATGTCTGATGAGAATAGATATGGGGATATTTATGTTTACTATGTCTGATGAGAATAGATATGGGGATATTTATGTTTACTATGTAAGATGAGAATATATATGGGGATATTTATGTTTACTATGTCTGATGAGAATAGATATGGGGATATTTTTGTTTACTATGTCTGATGAGAATATATATGGGGATATTTATGTTTACTATGTCTGATGAGAATAGATATGGGGATATTTATGTTTACTATGTCTGATGAGAATATATATGGGGATATTCGTTTACTATGTCTGATGAGAATAGATATGGGGATATTTATGTTTACTATGTCTGATGAGAATAGATATGGGGATATTTATGTTTACTATGTCTGATGAGAATAGATATGGGGATATTTATGATTATGTAAGATGAGAATATATATGGGGATATTCGTTTACTATGTCTGATGAGAATAGATATGGGGATATTTATGTTTACTATGTAAGATGAGAATAGATATGGGGATATTTATGTTTACTATGTAAGATGAGAATAGATATTGGAATATTTATGTTTACTATGTAAGATGAGAATAGATATGGGGATATTTATGTTTACTATGTAAGATGAGAATAGATATTGGAATATTTATGTTTACTATGTAAGATGAGAATAGATATGGGGATATTTATGTTTACTATGTAAGATGAGAATAGATATGGGTATATGTATGTTTATTATGTAAGATGAGAATATATATGGGGATATTCGTTTACTATGTCTGATGAGAATAGATATGGGGATATTTATGTTTACTATGTAAGATGAGAATAGATATTGGAATATTTATGTTTACTATGTAAGATGAGAATAGATATTGGAATATTTATGTTTACTATGTAAGATGAGAATAGATATGGGGATATTTATGTTTACTATGTAAGATGAGAATAGATATGGGTATATGTATGTTTATTATGTAAGATGAGAATAGATATGGGGATATTTATGTTTACTATGTAAGATGAGAATAGATATGGGGATATTTATGTTTACTATGTAAGATGAGAATAGATATTGGAATATTTATGTTTAATATGTAGATGAGAATAGATATGGGGATATTTATGTTTACTATGTAAGATGAGAATAGATATTGGAATATTTATGTTTACTATGTAAGATGAGAATAGATATGGGGATATTTATGTTTACTATGTAAGATGAGAATAGATATGGGTATATGTATGTTTATTATGTAAGATGAGAATATATATGGGGATATTCGTTTACTAATGTCTGATGAGAATAGATATGGGGATATTTATGTTTACTATGTCTGATGAGAATAGATATGGGGATATTTATGTTTACTATGTCTGATGAGAATAGATATGGGGATATTTATGTTTACTATGTCTGATGAGAATAGATATGGGATATTATGTTTACTATGTCTGATGAGAATAGATATGGGGATATTTATGTTTACTATGTAAGATGAGAATATATATGGGGATATTCGTTTACTATGTCTGATGAGAATAGATATGGGGATATTTTATGTTTACTATGTAAGATGAGAATAGATATTGGAATATTTATGTTTACTATGTAAGATGAGAATAGATATGGGGATATTTATGTTTACTATGTAAGAGAGAATAGATATGGGGATATTTATGTTTACTATGTAAGATGAGAATAGATATGGGGATATTTATGTTTACTATGTAAGATGAGAATAGATATTGGAATGTTTATGTTTACTATGTCTAATGAGAATAGATATGGGGATATTTATGTTTACTATGTAAGATGAGAATAGATATGGGGATATTCTGTTTACTATGTCTGATGAGAATAGATATGGGGATATTTATGTTTACTATGTAAGATGAGAATAGATATGGTGATATTTATGTTTACTATGTAAGATGAGAATATATATGGGGATATTCGTTTACTATGTCTGATGAGAATAGATATGGGGATATTTATGTTTACTCTGTAAGATGAGAATAGATATGGTGATATTAAGATTTACTATGTAAGATGAGAATATATATGGGGATATTCGTTTACTATGTCTGATGAGAATAGATATGGGGATATTTATGTTTACTATGTAAGATGAGAATAGATATGGTGATATTTAGGTTTACTATGTAAGATGAGAATAGATATGGGGATATTTATGTTTACTATGTAAGATGAGAATAGATATGGTGATATTTATGTTTACTATGTCTGATGAGAATAGATATGGGGATATTTATGTTTACTATGTAAGATGAGAATAGATATGGTGATATTTATGTTTACTATGTCTGATGAGAATAGATATGGGGATATTTATGTTTACTATGTCTGATGAGAATAGATATTGGGATATTTATGTTTACTATGTCTGATGAGAATAGATATGGGGATATTTATGTTTAATATGTCTGATGAGAATATATATGGGGCTATTTATGTTTACTATGTAAGATGAGAATAGATATGGGTATATTTATATTTACTATGTAAGATGAGAATAGATATGGGGATATTTATGTTAACTATGTCTAATGAGAATAGATATGGGGATATTTATGTTTACTATGTCTGATGAGAATAGATATGGGGATATTTATGTTTACTATGTCTGATGAGAATAGATATGGGGATATTTATGTTTACTATGTCTGATGAGAATAGATATGGGGATATTTATGTTTACTATGTCTGATGAGAATAGATATGGGGATATTTATGTTTACTATGTAAGATGAGAATATATATGGGGATATTCGTTTACTATGTCTGATGAGAATAGATATGGGGATATTTATGTTTACTCTGTAAGATGAGATTAGATATGGGGATATTTATGTTTACTATGTAAGATGAGAATAGATATTGGAATATGTATGTTTACTATGTAAGATGAGAATAGATATGGGGATATTTATGTTTACTATGTAAGATGAGAATAGATATGGGGATATTTATGTTTACTATGCAAGATGAGAATAGATATGGTGATATTTAGGTTTACTATGTAAGATGAGAATAGATATGGGGATATTTATGTTTACTATGTAAGATGAGAATAGATATGGTGATATTTATGTTTACTATGTCTGATGAGAATAGATATGGGGATATTTATGTTTACTATGTAAGATGAGAATAGATATGGTGATATTTATGTTTACTATGTCTGATGAGAATAGATATGGGGATATTTATGTTTACTATGTCTGATGAGAATAGATATTGGGATATTTATGTTTACTATGTCTGATGAGAATAGATATGGGGATATTTATGTTTAATATGTCTGATGAGAATATATATGGGGCTATTTATGTTTACTATGTAAGATGAGAATAGATATGGGTATATTTAGGTTTACTATGTAAGATGAGAATAGATATGGGGATATTTATGTTTACTATGTCTGATGAGAATAGATATGGGGATATTTATGTTTACTATGTCTGATGAGAATAGATATGGGGATATTTATGTTTACTATGTCTGATGAGAATAGATATGGGGATATTTATGTTTACTATGTAAGATGAGAATATATATGGGGATATTCGTTTACTATGTCTGATGAGAATAGATATGGGGATATTTATGTTTACTATGTAAGATGAGAATAGATATTGGAATATTTATGTTTACTATGTAAGATGAGAATAGATATGGGGATATTTATGTTTACTATGTAAGATGAGAATAGATATGGGGATATTTATGTTTACTATGTAAGATGAGAATAGATATGGGGATATTTATGTTTACTATGTAAGATGAGAATAGATATTGGAATGTTTATGTTTACTATGTCTAATGAGAATAGATATGGGGATATTTATGTTTACTATGTAAGATGAGAATAGATATGGGGATATTCGTTTACTATGTCTGATGAGAATAGATATGGGGATATTTATGTTTACTATGTAAGATGAGAATAGATATGGTGATATTTATGTTTACTATGTAAGATGAGAATATATATGGGGATATTCGTTTACTATGTCTGATGAGAATAGATATGGGGATATTTATGTTTACTCTGTAAGATGAGAATAGATATGGTGATATTAAGATTTACTATGTAAGATGAGAATATATATGGGGATATTCGTTTACTATGTCTGATGAGAATAGATATGGGGATATTTATGTTTACTATGTCTGATGAGAATAGATATGGGGATATTTATGTTTACTATGTCTGATGAGAATAGATATGGGGATATTTATGTTTACTATGTCTGATGAGAATAGATATGGGGATATTTATGTTTACTATGTAAGATGAGAATATATATGGGGATATTCGTTTACTATGTCTGATGAGAATAGATATGGGGATATTTATGTTTACTCTGTAAGATGAGATTAGATATGGGGATATTTATGTTTACTATGTAAGATGAGAATAGATATTGGAATATGTATGTTTACTATGTAAGATGAGAATAGATATGGGGATATTTATGTTTACTATGTAAGATGAGAATAGATATGGGGATATTTATGTTTACTATGCAAGATGAGAATAGATATGGTGATATTTAGGTTTACTATGTAAGATGAGAATAGATATGGGGATATTTATGTTTACTATGTAAGATGAGAATAGATATGGTGATATTTATGTTTACTATGTCTGATGAGAATAGATATGGGGATATTTATGTTTACTATGTAAGATGAGAATAGATATGGTGATATTTATGTTTACTATGTCTGATGAGAATAGATATGGGGATATTTATGTTTACTATGTCTGATGAGAATAGATATTGGGATATTTATGTTTACTATGTCTGATGAGAATAGATATGGGGATATTTATGTTTAATATGTCTGATGAGAATATATATGGGGCTATTTATGTTTACTATGTAAGATGAGAATAGATATGGGTATATTTAGGTTTACTATGTAAGATGAGAATAGATATGGGGCTATTTATATTTACTATGTAAGATGAGAATAGATATGGGGATATTTATGTTTACTATGTCTAATGAGAATAGATATGGGGATATTTATGTTTACTATGTCTGATGAGAATAGATATGGGGATATTTATGTTTACTATGTCTGATGAGAATAGATATGGGGATATTTATGTTTACTATGTCTGATGAGAATAGATATGGGGATATTTATGTTTACTATGTCTGATGAGAATAGATATGGGGATATTTATGTTTACTATGTAAGATGAGAATATATATGGGGATATTCGTTTACTATGTCTGATGAGAATAGATATGGGGATATTTATGTTTACTCTGTAAGATGAGATTAGATATGGGGATATTTATGTTTACTATGTAAGATGAGAATAGATATTGGAATATGTATGTTTACTATGTAAGATGAGAATAGATATGGGGATATTTATGTTTACTATGTAAGATGAGAATAGATATGGGGATATTTATGTTTACTATGCAAGATGAGAATAGATATGGGGATATTTATGTTTACTATGTAAGATGAGAATAGATATTGGAATATTTATGTTTACTATGTAAGATGAGAATATATATGGGGATATTCGTTTACTATGTCTGATGAGAATAGATATGGGGATATTTATGTTTACTATGTCTGATGAGAATAGATATGGGGATATTTATGTTTACTATGTAAGATGAGAATAGATATGGGGATATTTATGTTTACTATGTCTGATGAGAATAGATATGGGGATATTTATGTTTACTATGTCTGATGAGAATAGATATGGGGATATTTATGTTTACTATGTCTGATGAGAATAGATATGGGGATATTTATGTTTACTATGTAAGATGAGAATATATATGGGGATATTCGTTTACTATGTCTGATGAGAATAGATATGTGGATATTTATGTTTACTATGTAAGATGAGAATAGATATGGGGATATTTATGTTTACTATGTAAGATGAGAATAGATATTGGAATATTTATGTTTACTATGTAAGATGAGAATAGATATGGGGATATTTATGTTTACTATGTAAGATGAGAATAGATATGGGGATATTTATGTTTACTATGTAAGATGAGAATAGATATGGGGATATTTATGTTTACTATGTAAGATGAGAATAGATATTGGAATATTTATGTTTACTATGTCTAATGAGAATAGATATGGGGATATTTATGTTTACTATGTAAGATGAGAATAGATATGGGGATATTCGTTTACTATGTCTGATGAGAATAGATATGGGGATATTTATGTTTACTATGTAAGATGAGAATAGATATGGTGATATTTAGGTTTACTATGTAAGATGAGAATATATATGGGGATATTCGTTTACTATGTCTGATGAGAATAGATATGGGGATATTTATGTTTACTATGTAAGATGAGAATAGATATGGTGATATTTAGGTTTACTATGTAAGATGAGAATATATATGGGGATATTCGTTTACTATGTCTGATGAGAATAGATATGGGGATATTTATGTTTACTATGTAAGATGAGAATAGATATGGTGATATTTAGGTTTACTATGTAAGATGAGAATATATATGGGATATTTAGTTTACTATGTAAGATGAGAATAGATATGGTGATATTTATGTTTACTATGTCTGATGAGAATAGATAGGGATATTTATGTTTACTATGTAAGGATTGAGAATAGATATGGTGATATTTATGTTTACTATGTCTGATGAGAATGATATGGGGATATTTATGTTTACTATGTCTGATGAGAATAGATATTGGGATATTTATGTTTACTATGTCTGATGAGAATAGATAGGGGGATATTTATGTTTACTATGTCTGATGAGAATAGATATGGGGATATTTATGTTTACTATGTCTGATGAGAATATATATGGGGATATTTATGTTTACTATGTCTAATGAGAATAGATATGGGGATATTTATGTTTACTATGTCTGATGAGAATAGATATGGGGATATTTATGTTTACTATGTTTAATGAGAATAGATATGGGGATATTTATGTTTACTAATGTCTGATGAGAATAGATATGGGGATATTTATGTTTACTATGTAAGATGAGAATAGATATGGTGATATTTATGTTTACTATGTCTGATGAGAATAGATATGGGGATATTATGTTTACTATGTAAGATGAGAATATATATGGGGATATTTATGTTTACTATGTCTGATGAGAATAGATATGGGGATATTTATGTTTACTATGTCTAATGAGAATAGATATGGGGATATTTATGTTTACTATGTCTGATGAGAATAGATATGGGGATATTTATGTTTACTATGTCTAATGAGAATAGATATGGGGCTATTTATGTTTACTATGTAAGATGAGAATAGATATGGGGATATTTAGGTTTACTATGTAAGATGAGAATAGATATGGGGATATTTAGGTTTACTATGTAAGATGAGAATAGATATGGGGCTATTTATGTTTACTATGTAAGATGAGAATAGATATGGGGATATTTATATTTACTATGTCTGATGAGAATAGATATGGGGATATTTATGTTTACTATGTCTGATGAGAATAGATATGGGGCTATTTATGTTTACTATGTAAGATGAGAATAGATATGGGGATATTTATGTTTACTATGTCTGATGAGAATAGATATGGGGATATTTATGTTTACTATGTCTGATGAGAATATATATGGGATATTCGTTTAATATGTCTGATGAGAATAGATATGGGGATATTTATGTTTGCTATGTCTGATGAGAATAGATGTGGGGATATTTATGTTTACTATGTCTGATGAGAATAGATATGGGGATATTTATGTTTACTATGTAAGATGAGAATAGATATGGGGATATTTATGTTTTACTATGTCTGATGAGAATAGATATGGGGATATTTATGTTTACTATGTAAGATGAGAATATATATGGGGATATTCGTTTACTATGTCTGATGAGAATAGATATGGGTATATTTATGTTTACTATGTAAGATGAGAATAGATATGGGGATATTTATGTTTACTATGTAAGATGAGAATAGATATGGGGATATTTATGTTTACTATGTAAGATGAGAATAGATATGGAGATATTCGTTTACTATGTCTGATGAGAATAGATATGGGGATATTTATGTTTACTATGTAAGATGAGAATAGATATGGGGATATTTATGTTTACTATGTCTAATGAGAATAGATATGGGGATATTTATGTTTACTATGTCTGATGAGAATAGATATGGAATATGAATGTTTACTATGTCTGATGAGAATAGATATTGGGGATATTTATGTTTACTATGTCTGATGAGAATAGATATGGGGATATTTATGTTTACTATGTAAGATGAGAATAGATATGGGGATATTTATGTTTACTATGTCTGATGAGAATAGATATTGGAATATTTATGTTTACTATGTCTGATGAGAATAGATATGGGGATATTTATGTTTACTATGTAAGATGAGAATAGATATGGGGATATTTATGTTTACTATGTAAGATAAGAATATATATGGGGATATTTATGTTTACTATGTCTAATGAGAATAGATATGGGGATATTTATGTTTACTATGTAAGATGAGAATAGATATTGGAATATTTATGTTTACTATGTAAGATGAGAATATATATGGGGATATTCGTTTACTATGTCTGATGAGAATAGATATGGGGATATTTATGTTTACTATGTCTGATGAGAATAGATATGGGATATTTATGTTTACTATGTAAGATGAGAATAGATATGGGGATATTTATGTTTACTATGTCTGATGAGAATAGATATGGGGATATTTATGTTTACTATGTCTGATGAGAATAGATATGGGATATTTATGTTTACTATGTCTGATGAGAATAGATATGGGGATATTTATGTTTACTATGTAAGATGAGAATATATATGGGATATTCGTTTACTATGTCTGATGAGAATAGATATGTGGATATTTATGTTTACTATGTAAGATGAGAATAGATATGGGGATATTTATGTTTACTATGTAAGATGAGAATAGATATTGGAATATTTATGTTTACTATGTAAGATGAGAATAGATATGGGGATATTTATGTTTACTATGTAAGATGAGAATAGATATGGGGATATTTATGTTTACTATGTAAGATGAGAATAGATATGGGATATTTATGTTTACTATGTAAGATGAGAATAGATATTGGAATATTTATGTTTACTATGTCTAATTGAGAATAGATATGGGGATATTTATGTTTACTATGTAAGATGAGAATAGATATGGGGATATTCGTTTACTATGTCTGATGAGAATAGATATGGGGATATTTATGTTTACTATGTAAGATGAGAATAGATATGGTGAAATTTAGGTTTACTATGTAAGATGAGAATATATATGGGGATATTCGTTTACTATGTCTGATGAGAATAGATATGGGGATATTTATGTTTACTATGTAAGATGAGAATAGATATGGTGATATTAGGTTTACTATGTAAGATGAGAATATATATGGGGATATTCGTTTACTATGTCTGATGAGAATAGATATGGGGATATTTATGTTTACTATGTAAGATGAGAATAGATATGGTGATATTTAGGTTTACTATGTAAGATGAGAATATATATGGGGATATTTATGTTTACTATGTAAGATGAGAATAGATATGGTGATATTTATGTTTACTATGTCTGATGAGAATAGATAAGGGGATATTTATGTTTACTATGTAAGATGAGACTAGATATGGTGATATTTATGTTTACTATGTCTGATGAGAATGGATATGGGGATATTTATGTTTACTATGTCTGATGAGAATAGATATTGGGATATTTATGTTTACTATGTCTGATGAGAATAGATATGGGGATATTTATGTTTACTATGTTTAATGAGAATAGATATGGGGATATTTATGTTTACTATGTCTGATGAGAATAGATATGGGGATATTTATGTTTACTATGTAAGATGAGAATAGATATGGTGATATTTATGTTTACTATGTCTGATGAGAATAGATATGGGGATATTTATGTTTACTATGTAAGATGAGAATATATATGGGGATATTTATGTTTACTATGTCTGATGAGAATAGATATGGGATATTTATGTTTACTATGTCTAATGAGAATAGATATGGGGATATTTATGTTTACTATGTCTGATGAGAATAGATATGGGGATATTTATGTTTACTATATGTCTAATGAGAATAGATATGGGGCTATTTATGTTTACTATGTAAGATGAGAATAGATATGGGGATATTTAGGTTTACTATGTAAGATGAGAATAGATATGGGGATATTTAGGTTTACTATGTAAGATGAGAATAGATATGGGGCTATTTATGTTTACTATGTAAGATGAGAATAGATATGGGGATATTTATATTTACTATGTCTGATGAGAATAGATATGGGGATATTTATGTTTACTATGTCTGATGAGAATAGATATGGGGCTATTTATGTTTACTATGTAAGATGAGAATAGATATGGGGATATTTATGTTTACTATGTCTGATGAGAATAGATATGGGGATATTTATGTTTACTATGTCTGATGAGAATATATATGGGGATATTCGTTTAATATGTCTGATGAGAATAGATATGGGGATATTTATGTTTGCTATGTCTGATGAGAATAGATGTGGGGATATTTATGTTTACTATGTCTGATGAGAATAGATATGGGGATATTTATGTTTACTATGTAAGATGAGAATAGATATGGGGATATTTATGTTTACTATGTCTGATGAGAATAGATATGGGGATATTTATGTTTACTATGTAAGATGAGAATATATATGGGGATATTCGTTTACTATGTCTGATGAGAATAGATATGGGTATATTTATGTTTACTATGTAAGATGAGAATAGATATGGGGATATTTATGTTTACTATGTAAGATGAGAATAGATATGGGGATATTTATGTTTACTATGTAAGATGAGAATAGATATGGAGATATTCGTTTACTATGTCTGATGAGAATAGATATGGGGATATTTATGTTTACTATGTAAGATGAGAATAGATATGGGGATATTTATGTTTACTATGTCTAATGAGAATAGATATGGGGATATTTATGTTTACTATGTCTGATGAGAATAGATATTGGAATATGAATGTTTACTATGTCTGATGAGAATAGATATGGGGATATTTATGTTTACTATGTCTGATGAGAATAGATATGGGGATATTTATGTTTACTATGTAAGATGAGAATAGATATGGGGATATTTATGTTTACTATGTCTGATGAGAATAGATATTGGAATATTTATGTTTACTATGTCTGATGAGAATAGATATGGGGATATTTATGTTTACTATGTAAGATGAGAATATATATGGGGATATTTATGTTTACTATGTCTGATGAGAATAGATATGGGGATATTTATGTTTACTATGTAAGATGAGAATATATATGGGGATATTTATGTTTACTATGTCTAATGAGAATAGATATGGGGATATTCGTTTACTATGTCTGATGAGAATAGATATGTGGATATTTATGTTTACTAAGTAAGATGAGAATAGATATGGGGATATTTATGTTTACTATGTAAGATGAGAATAGATATTGGAATATTTATGTTTACTATGTAAGATGAGAATAGATATGGGGATATTTATGTTTACTATGTAAGATGAGAATAGATATGGGGATATTTATGTTTACTATGTAAGATGAGAATAGATATGGGGATATTCATGTTTACTATGTAAGATGAGAATAGATATTGGAATATTTATGTTTACTATGTCTAATGAGAATAATTATGGGGATATTTATGTTTACTATGTAAGATGAGAATAGATATGGGGTTATTCGTTTACTATGTCTGATGAGAATAGATATGGGGATATTTATGTTTACTATGTAAGATGAGAAT
>JAWPHD010020465.1:0-31692 GCA_037043455.1 Cyrtodaria siliqua | reverse complement strand
GGAGAACTAGTGTAGAACAAAGTTTGTGTATTAAAACCTTAAAGGGCCGTAACTCCGCCAAAAATCATTCAACCAGAACACGGCGATGATGTGCACAACTAGATGTAGAATCGATCATCTCTAAAATGTTTCTTTAATCCGGCCAGGGGTTCAGGAGAACTAGTCAGAACAAAGTTTGTGTATTAAAACCTTATAAAGGGCTATAACTCTGCCAAAATCATTCAACTGGAACACAGTGACTATGTACAACTAGGCTTGGTACTGAACATCCCTGCAAAGTTCAATGAAATCCGGCCAAATGAAGACGCTTTCATCTTAATGAGCAAAGATATAGCATATTTTCAGAAAATCAGGTCCATGCCTCCGATGTAAATGGTCCAATCTGGATGGGTTTTGAACTCGTTCAAGCTTTCATTGATATTAACAATCTGGTAAAGTTACTAAAAGATCGGATGAAAGATGAAGGCAATATCGTCTTGAGGCAAACTTATAGGATTTTAACTAAATCAAGGGCATAACTCAAACTGTTACTGTTCCGATCTGGCTGGTTTTCGAACTTGACTGAGCTTTCATTGATATGAACCAATCTCGTAAAGTTTCATAAAGATCGCATGAAAAATGAAGGCCCCTGTCATCTTGAGGCAAAATATAGCATTTTTAACTAAATCAAGGGCCATAACTCATATGTTACTGGTCCGATCTGGCTGTTTTCCGAAATTGTCTAGCTAGCTGAATTCATGGATATAAACAATCAGTAAGTTTTGTAAAGATCAGATGAAAGATGAAGGCCCTATCGAATTAACGAGGCAAAATATAGCATTTTAACTCAATCAAGGCCATACTCCGCTGTTGACTGGTCCGATCTTTCTGTCTTCGAAACTGTTTGAGCTTTCATTTATATAAACAATCGGTAAGGTAATAGTTTTTGTAAAGATCAGATGAAAGATGAAGGCCCATTGTCTTAACGAGGCAAAATATAGCATTTTTAACTAAATCAAGGGCGATAACTCCGCTGTTAATGCCGATCTTGTTGGTTATCAAACTTGTCCGAGTTTTCATTGATATTAACAATCTGTGCAAGTTTGGTAAAGATCAAATAATAAATGAAGGTGCTAGAGTGTTCCCGAGGCTTAATATGGCATTTTTCAGCAAAACAAGGGCACAACTCGGTGAAATTATTTCGATCTAGCCGGTTTTCGAACTTGTCCGAGCTTTCATTGATATAAAGACACTGGTAAAGTTAAGTAAAGGTCCGATTAATATTGAAGGCCCTAGAGTGTTCACAAGGCAGAAAATAGCATTTTTCAGAAAAAACAAGGCATTACTCCGGTGTTACTGATCGGATTTAGCTGGTTTTCGAAATTATTTGAGCTTTCATTGATATTAACAATCTGTGCAAGTTTGGGAAAGATCAAATAATAATGAATGTGCTAGCGTTTCACAAGGCAGAAAATGGCATTTTTTCAGAAAAAACAAGGGCCATAACTCTGATGTTACAGGCCCAATTTAGCTGATTTTTGAACTTGTCCAAGTGTCTATGGTGGTATTAACAGTCTGTGCAAGTTTGGTATCGATCAAATAATAAATGAAGGTGTTAGAGCGTTCACAAGGCAGAAAATATCAATTTTCAGAAGAAACAAGAGGCCATAACTCCGGTGTTACTCATCTAATTTGGCTGGTTTTCGAACTTGTCTCGAGCTTTCATCGATATTAACAATCTATGCAAGTTTGGTAAAGATCAAATAATAAATGATGGTGCTAGAGTGTTCACAAGCTTAATATGGCATTTTTCAGCAAAACAAGGGCCATAACTCTAGTGAAATTTATCCGATCCGGCTGGTTTTCGAACTTGTCCGAGCTTCATTGATATAAAGACACTGGCAAAGTTTCGTAAAGATTCAATTAATAATGAAGGCCCTAGAGTGTTCACAAGGCAAAAGTTAACAGACGGACGGGACGACGGACAACTCACCATCCCTAAGCTTCGAGTTTGAGTGGGTTGCGGTGGGGGTGGGAGAGAGGCGGGGTGGATGGTGGGGGTGGGTGAGGGCAACATATATGTGTAAGAAGCTATGTAATAATCACCACTACACACAATATATGAAGAAGGGGCAACATATATGTGTAAGTAATTGACAAAAGCAACACAGAAATATGTAAAAAAATAAATAAAATATTCTAGTTTCGTGTGTGTGGGTGGGTGGGTGGGGGGGGGGGGGGGGGGAGGGGGGGGGCGGAAGAGGGGAGGTTAGGGGGAAGGGGGCAACATGTTTAAGAATTCACTTTGACCAAAGCAACACAGTCATATGTAAAAAGAAATATATATAGAGTTTCAGATGTGTAAGAATTGACTGACACTACAACAAAAATGTAAAAGAAATTATATTATTATATATTTTCAATGGGAGGGTGGGGATGAGAGGGGAGGAGGGAGCCCATGCCCCAATATGGGTGAAGTATGATTAAGATGCATAATGCTATAAGTAATCCCAAACCAAAACAAGAGCTGTCGGAGAACAGCGCAGCTCGACTATTCGATTTTCGGAGAATAATAAATTTATAGCTTAGTATATACCATCAGAAAACAAGGCATACAACAATGTGGGTTGGGAGCACAACATAACTATGTGTAAGAATTGACCAAAACTACACAGAAATATGTAAAAAATAAAAAATAAATAATAAAACTTCGAGTTTTGAGTGGGGTGCGGGGGTTGGGGTGGAGAGAGGCGAGGGTGGATGGTGGGGGGAGTGGGGGTGGGGACGGGCAACATATATGTGTAAGAAGCTATGTAATAATTCACCAAAACAACATAAAAATATGAAGAAGGGGCAACATATATGTGTAAGAATTGACAAAAGCAACACAAGAAATGTAAAAAAAATACTAAAAAAATTCAAGTGCATAAGAATGGAATGTGGTTTCGGAGATGTTGTTTGAAATTTTGTTAATTTGACCTACCGTATTCCTCGGCGTATAATGCGCACTGCGCAGATAACGCGCCCCCCAACTTTTTGTTACGTATTGTTTCAATTTGACCTTAAAAACACAAACTTGATAGAGGCCAACCCAAGGAACATGTTTGTGGTATTTCACAATAATGGAAAAAGTGGTTTCGGAGGAAATGTAGTTTGAAAATTCCTTAAATTTGACAAATCTGAGAGGGGTCCCTCCCAAGTAACATTGTGATGAAGTTTCATCAAAATCCTTCAAGCAGTTTCAGAGGAGATGTCAATTGGGAATGGGGCTTGTATAGAAACTCGGGCCGATATAAAATTATAATAATTTTATTATTTTTATCTGTTTTAATCCAAAATTGACATCATTTTAAAGAAATTTGTGGTCGAACATAGCTAAGTGTAAGAATTGACCAAAACAACACAGAAATATCGTTAAAAAAAATAAATAAAACAAGAGTTCAATGACCTTGAAGCTCTACTGATTGATTTTGATTTCAGGAAGTAGTCGCTACAGACTTTTTTTTTGAAAATCTATTTTTAACCGTGGCGGCCATCTTTAATTTCCGGCTGACCTGAAATTTTGCTAGGATCAATTAGACATTAAGAGCAACATTCCTGTGAAGTTTCATGAAAATCCGTTAAGTAGTTTCAGAGGAGTAGTCGCTACAAGTTTTCATTATATAACTCTATGTAAAAAAGATGGCCATTGGCAGCCATGTTAACGTCGAATCAAAATAATGTTTGACTCGAATAACCGTCATGTCATGCTGATCATTTTAGCAAATGTCCCATATCAATATCACTTATAGTTTTCAAGAAGTAGTCGCTACAAACTTTTTTTTTTTTTAATCTATTTTTAGCTGTGGCGGCCATCTTGAATTTCTGGCCGATCTGAAATTTTGCTAGGATCAATTAAACATAAGGAGCAACATTCCTGTGAAGTTTCATGAAAATCCGTCAAGTAGTTCCAGAGGAGTAGTCGCTAAGTTTTCATTATATAACTCTATGTAAACAAAGATGGCCACTGACAGTCATGTTTAACATCGAATCAAATTTTTTTTGACATATGACCTCAGGGGTCATATTTATCTTTATATATATAACCATCATTTTTGGGGGTCATGCATATATAATACATACAAACAAAGGGTTGTTCAAACTGTTGGGACCTGTGACATAAACAACCCCTTCTTTGTAATGTAGTGGCAAGGACCAACATCATGTCATGCTGATCATTTTAGAAAAAATGCCATATCAATATCACTTATAGTTTTCAAGAAGTAGTCGCTACAAACTTGTATTTTGAAAATCTATTTTTAGCCATGGTGGCCATCTTGAATTTCTGGCCAACCTGAAATTTTGCTAGGATCAATTAGACATCAAGAGCAACATTCCTGTGAAGTTTCATGAAAATCCGTCAAGTAGTTTCAGAGAAGTAGTCGCTACAAGCTTTCATTATATAACTCTATGTAAACAAAGATCGCCGCTGGCAGCCATGTTTAACGTCGAATCAAAACGATTTTCGACAAGGACCAACATCATGTCATGCTGATCATTTTAGAAAAAGTCCCATATCAATATCTCTTATAGTTTTCAAGAAGTAGTAGCTACAAACGTATTTTTTAAAAATCTATTTTTAGCCGTGGCGGCCATCTTGAATTTCCGGCCAACCTGAAATTTTGCTAGGATCAATTTGAGAGCAACATTCCTGTGAAGTTTCAAGAAAATCCGTCAAGTAGTTTCAGGGGAGTAGTCGCTACAAGTTTTCATTATATAACTCTATGTAAACAAAGATGGCCGCTGGCAGCCATGTTTAACGTCGAATCAAAACGATTTTCGACAAGGACCAACATCATGTCATGCTGATCATTTTAGAAAAGGTCCCATATCAATATCCCTTATAGTTTTCTAGAAGTAGTCGCTACAAACTTGTTTTTTAAAAACCTATTTTTAGATTTGGCGGCCATTTTGGATTTCACATCAACATGAATTTTTGCTAGGATCAACTAGACTTCATGGGCAACATTTCTGTAAAGTTTCATGAATATCCATCCAGTAGTTTCAGAGGAGTAGTCGTTACAAATAAAAGTTTACGGACGGATAGGCGGACAGACAGACAGCCGGACGACGGACGCCGCACCACGGCATAAGCTCTGCTGATCTCTGATCAGTAGAGTTAAAAACCTATTTTTAGATTTGGCAGCCATCTTGAATTTCACATCAACATGAATTTTTGCTAGGATCAACTAGACTTCATGGGCAACATTTCTGTAAAGTTTCATTAAAATCCATTCTGTAGTTTCATAGGAGTTGTCGCTCCAAAAAAAGTGATTTATTGATGAAAGTAATTTGTGTGTTAGACAATAACATGCACTTTTTGAAGTTAAAATAAGTATAAAAGTCGAACCGGAAATGCAGCTTTCACAAACACAGTAAAACCAAAAACACGCAGAAGGACAAACATGAATGGCAATGTTAACAAAGAATAAAGGCATATGACGTCACAAACACAAACAGGGTTGACAATAGAGCTCCTTGGAACGGCCAGTGGCAAAAAAAGGCCGCTGGGTTTTTTAACCAGGTTCTAGGGTGCACCAAATCTCACACTTACACTACTGTCATCCCAGTAAAACGGAACAGTATAAATAAAGAAATCCCCGCCATGAACTATTCTCTAACAAACAAGGCAGCATTAATAGGCAATATAAGTAAAACACAAAGATGCTCGCTTATATATACAAACAAGAGGTCAATGACCTTGAAGCTCTACTGATTGATTTTGATTTCAGGAAGTAGTCGCATACAAAAGTAGAACAGAACGTGGAGCATTCAAGAAAGGCACACCAAAAACAGGTATTTATGACAACTGATTAAAAAGATAAAGTGATATATTACAATCATAGCAGGATTGACAATAGGCCTACTACCTTGACATTATCACAGGTAATGTTTTCGTAGACTTTCCAAAGCATCTCCATGGTATTCTTCAAGTTAAATATTATTTTAAACTTGTCACACTGTGTTTTAATAATTGCACTATAGGAATCGTTGTTTTGCTAACGTTTACTTAAATAACATATGTTGTAATTATTAAAACACACTTTAAACTGACACTATGGCTGATGTGGTCATTGTCGTACCGGGTACTACAGAAAGGCACCCGGATACATTTATGTATACAGAAACATACCCGAAAACCATCGAAATCCAGAAAGCCCCAAAATATACATAAATGTACCCGAGACAAAATACAATGTCGTAAAACGCGGCCGTATGCTACTTCTACTGTGCGGGGTTGATCAGGTTATGTGTGCTGTGACGGGACGCAGGCGACATCCCCACTCTCGGTCAAATGACACTCAAGCTACTAAACTCTATGGGCTGACCTTAGAGTTCGGTAATACCACTCAACGCAAATAGTGACAATAGCGTATGCCACCCCTACACAAACATCATGAGTGTCATCAGTGCCCACGCAGCGACGTGCACTCGGTGAAGATAGCAGGTGGGAAGTGTTTGAAATGAGCGTCTCGATTTATATATTCAATATCATTTTTACTTTTCCCCTGGTTACATTTAAATAAATAAAATTTGAAGTATTCACTATTTCGTCTTATTATGCTATAAATTTTAATATATTATTGGTGAAATAATATCAAAAATTAATAATATGCAAAAATAAAATGCTTAATACTATTCTTATAATTAATATAAATGATTGAACAAATGCAAGTTATGCAGAAAAACTAGCGGGACGCGGTGTTTTTAAAAAATAAAGATTGCCATGTGTCCCTTTAAAAGCCACTCGCAGTTGCCTCCACCCTCAAGGAATGCAGATGGTCTAAATATTTGACCAACTCTTCTTGAATGACGAGCTGCATATTAGTTTACTTTTTTTGCGCGGAGTTTGATGATTTACAACTTCCGGTTTTACAACAATACGTTCTGTATTTTATTACTATAACTATGGCAGCCTAAATATGTTTTTAAGAACATTAGCGCAATACAATATTGTTTAAGTAGTTGTTTCATCAAGTTCTAAATTGTTTCAATTCCGCCAATGAGATCATGTTTGTCCGGATACGTTTCTGTATATTTGGGGGCCGTTCTGGAATTCGAAGATTTTCGGGTACATTTCTGTCATATGGCGTATGATTCATAGAAATGAACACTGGTAGATCTACAACAAACACAGGTTTCTATATATAATATATATTTGTTAAATTCATGTTAAGGTTTCTATATATATAGTATATGTTTGTTAAATGTTTCTATATATATAGTATAATTGTTTGTTAAATGTTTCTATATATATAGTATTGTTTGTTAAATGTTTCTTTATATATAGTAGGGGCTGGCGTGGCGCAGTCGGTAGCGCGGCGGATTTGTAACCGGAGGCCCGGGTTCAATCCTCCGTGGTGCCACTGAGTTCTGTCGGTGTGTTCTTGGGCAAGACACTTTACCTTAGCCTCGTCCGTCGGATGGTGACGTAAACCGGGCGGTCCCGTGTATCGGTCTATCCTCCGAGCACGTTAAAGAACCATAGGAATCTATTCGATAATAAGAGTAGGGCAGGTTCCCGGATTCCTATGTAACCTTCCCCTCTCTCTGGGGCGGCTCTAAATAACCTATACTGTGTTGATGAGCCGTTAAACAACATTCAATTCAATTCAATATATAGTATATGTTTGTTAAATGTTTCTATATATATAGTATATGTTTGTTAAATGTTTCTATATATATAGTATATGTTTTTTAAATGTTTCTATATATATAGTATATGTTTGTTAAATGTTTCTATATATATAGTAGATGTTTCTATATATATAGTAGATGTTTGTTAAATGTTTCTTTATATATAGTAGATGTTTGTTAAATGTTTCTATATATATATAGTAGATGTTTGTTAAATGTTTCTATATATATAGTAGATTTTTGTTAAATGTTTCTTTATATATAGTATATGTTTGTTAAATGTTTCTTTATATATAGTAGATGTTTGTTAAATGTTTCTATATATATAGTAGATGTTTGTTAAATGTTTCTATATATATAGTATATGGTTGTTAAATGTTTCTATATATATAGTAGATGTTTGTTAAATGTTTCTTTATATATAGTATGTGTTTGTTAAATGTTTCTATATATATAGTAGATGTTTGTTAAATGTTTCTATATATATAGTAGATGTTTGTTAAATGTTTCTATATATATAGTAGATGTTTGTTAAATGTTTCTATATATATATATATAGTAGATGTTTGTTAAATGTTTCTATATATATAGAAGATGTTTGTTAAATGTTTCTATATATATAGTATATGTTTGTTAAATGTTTCTTTATATATAGTATATGTTTGTTAAATGTTTCTTTATATATAGTATATGTTTGTTAAATGTTTCTTTATATATAGTAGATGTTTGTTAAATGTTTCTTTATATATATAGTAGATGTTTGTTAAATGTTTCTATATATATAGTAGATGTTTGTTAAATGTTTCTATATATATAGTAGATGTTTGTTAAACATTTCTATATATATAGTAGATGTTTGTTAAATGTTTTTATATATATAGTAGATGTTTGTTAAATGTTTCTATATATATATAGTAGATGTTTGTTAAATGTTTCTATATATATAGTAGATGTTTGTTAAATGTTTCTATGTATATAGTAGATGTTTGTTAAACAT
This sequence comes from Cyrtodaria siliqua, assembly GCA_037043455.1. NCBI lineage: Eukaryota > Metazoa > Mollusca > Bivalvia > Adapedonta > Hiatellidae > Cyrtodaria > Cyrtodaria siliqua. The sequence goes on along the minus strand of JAWPHD010020465.1, from coordinate 23,039 downwards.
TTCTATATATATAGTAGATGTTTGTTAAATGTTTTTATATATATAGTAGATGTTTGTTAAATGTTTCTATATATATAGTATATGTTTGTTAAATGTTTCTTTATATATAGTATATGTTTGTTTAATGTTTCTATATATAAAGTATATGTTTGTTAAATGTTTCTATATATATAGTAGATGTTTGTTAAATGTTTCTATATATAAAGTATATGTTTGTTAAATATTTCTATATATATAGTAGATGTTTGTTAAATGTTTCTATATATATAGTATATGTTTGTTAAATGTTTCTATATACATAGTATATGTTTGTTAAATGTTTCTTTATATATAGTATATGTTTGTTTAATGTTTCTATATATAAAGTATATGTTTGTTAAATGTTTCTATATATATAGTAGATGTTTGTTAAATGTTTCTATATATAAAGTATATGTTTGTTAAATATTTCTATATATATAGTAGATGTTTGTTAAATGTTTCTATATATATGGTATATGTTTGTTAAATGTTTCTATATATATAGTATATGTTTGTTAAATGTTTCTATATATACACTCTTCCCGCAGAGAGTGGGAGCCAGCTCAGAGGTTTAGGACCTACACTGCCATTTTCGTCAAGGTAGCGTTCTGGAATAAATTCGTCAACATTTTTCCAGGCCTCGGGGTCATGGTGTAGAGCCCAGTGGTTGATGGCTACTTGGGTACCCTTAGGTATCTGATACCCACCTGGTGAGAAGTAAAATTCATATTATAACAAGAGGCACACAAAGGTTCTACTGGTTACCATGGCTCTCGTAATAACTGACAGGAAGTGACGTCACTCGCATTATTATATCAAATGGATGCAGATCAACCAAACATCATTGCGTTCTTCATAGCAGTATCAGAATTTTTTTAGTATTTTTTTCTACTTCTTTAATGTTCAAGAGTCTGAGTAGCAGTTATATATATTATGTGATCCAGTAGAGTACCAGTTCTGTGAGTAGCAGTTGTTTATATATATATGTGATCCAGGAGAATACTAGTTCTGTGAGTAGCAGTTATATATATTATGTGATCCAGGAGAGTACCAGTTCTGTGAGTAGCAGTTATATATATTATGTGATCCGAGGAGTACCAGTTCTCTGAGTAGCAGTTATATATATATATATATATCAGTTAATATATATATATATATATATATATTATGTGATCCAGAAGAGTATCAGTTCTGTGAGTAGCAGTTATATATATATATTATGCGATCCAGGAGAGTACCAGTTCTGTGAGTAGCAGTTATGCATATATATGTGATCCTGGAGAGTACCGGTTCTGTGAGTAGCAGTTATATATATAAATATATCATGTGATCCAGGAGAGTACCAGTTCTGTGAGTAGCAGTTATATATATACCATGTGATTCAGGAGAGTATCAGTTTTATATATATATATCATGTGATCCAGGAGAGTATCAGTTCTGTGAGTAGCAATTATAATATATTATGTGATCCAGGAGAGTACCAGTTCTGTGAGTAGCAGTTATATATATATAGTATGTGATCCAAAAGAGTATCAGTTCTGTGAGTAGCAGTTATGCATATATATGTGATCCAGGAGAGTACCGGTTCTGTGAGTAGCAATTATATATATATTTTGTGATCCAGGAGAGTACCAGTTCTGTGAGTAGCAGTTATGCATATATATATATGTGATCCAGGAGAGTACCGGTTCTGTGAGTAGCAGTTATATATATATATCATGTGATCCAGGAAAGTATCAGTTCTGTGAGTATCAGTTATATATATATATCATGTGATCCAGGACAGTATCAGTTCTGTGAGTAGCAGTTATATATATATATATATATATACCATGTGATTCAGGAGTGTATCAGTTCTGTGAGTATCAGTTATATATATATATATATATATATATCATGTGATCCAGGAGAGTATCATTTCTGTGAGTAGCAGTTATAATATATGTAATCCAGGTGAGTACCAGTTCTGTGAGAAGCAGTTATATATATAGTATGTGATCCATGAAAATATCAGTTCTGTGAGTAGCAGTTATATATATATATATATCATGTGATCCAGGAGAGTATCAGTTCTGTGAGTAGCAGTTATATATATAGTATCCGATCCAGAAGAGTACCAGTTCTGTGAGTAGCAGTCATATATATATTATGTGATCCAGGAGAGTATCAGTTCAGTGAGTAGCAGTTATATATATATTTTATGATCCAGGAGAGTATCAGTTCTGTTAGTAGCAGTTATATATATTATGTGATCCATGAAAATATCAGTTCTGTGAGTAGCAATATATATTATGTGATCCATGAAAATATCAGTTCTGTGAGTAGCAGTTATATATATTATGTGATCCATAAAAGTATCAGTTCTGTAACAGTTATACATATATTATGTGATCCAAGAGAGTACCAGTTCTGTGAGTAGCAGTCATATATATATTATTTGATCCAGGAGAGTATCAGTTCAGTGAGTAGCAGTCATATATATTATGTAATCCAGGAGAGTATCAGTTCTGTGATAATCAGTTATATATTATGTGATCCAGGAAAGTATCAGTTTTGTGAGTAGCAGATATGCATATATTATATGATCCAGGAGAGTATTAGTTCTGTGAGTAGCAGTTTTATATATTATGTGATCCAGAAGAGTACCCGTTCTGTGAGAAGCAGTTATATATATAGTATGTGATCCTTGAAAATATCAGTTCTGTGAGTAGCAGTTGTATATATATATTATGAGATCCAGGAGAGTATCAGTTCTGTGAGTAGCAGTTATATATATACTATCCGATCCAGGAGAGTACCAGTTCTGTGAGTAGCAGTTAAATATATAGTATGTGATCCATGAAAATATCAGTTCTGTGAGTAGCAGTTAGATATATATTATGTGATCCAGGAGTGTATCAGTTCTGTTAGTAGCAGTTATATATATATTATGTGATCCATGAAAATATCAGTTCTGTGAGTAGCAGTTATATATATTATGTGATCCAGAAAAGTATCCATTCTGTGAGTAACAGTTATACATATATTATGTGATCCAGGAGAGTACCAGTTCTGTGAGTAGCAGTCATGCATATATTATATGATCCAGGAGAGAACTAGTTCTGTGAGTAGCAGTTATATATATTATGTGATTCAGATGAGTATCTGTTCTGTGAGTAGCAGTCATATATATATTATGTGATCCAGGAGAGTATCAGTTCAGTGAGTAGCAGTTATATATATATTATGTAATCCAGGAGAGTATCAGTTCTGTGAGAAGCAGTTATATATTATGTGATCCAGGAAAGTATCAGTTTTGTGAGTAGCAGTTATGCATATAGTATATGATCCAGGAGAGTACTAGTTCTGTGAGTAGCAGATTTTTATATATTTTGTGATCCAGAAGAGTACCTGTTCTGTGAGTAGCAGTTATATACATATGTGATCCATGAAAATATCAGTTCTGTGAGTAGCAGTTATATATATTATGTGATGCAGGAGAGTACCAGTTCTGTGAGTAGCAGATATCTATTTTATGTGATCCAGGATAGTACTAGTTCTGTGAGTAGCAGTTATATATATATATATATTATGTGATCCATGAGAGTACCAGTTCTGTGAGTAGCAGTTATATATATATTATGTGATCCTGGAAAGTATCTGTTTTGTGAGTAGCATATATTATGTGATCCAGGAGAGTACCAGTTATAAGAGTAGCAGTTATGCATATATTATATGATCCAGGAGAGTACTAGTTCTGTGAGTAGCAGTTATATATATTATATGATCCAGAAGAGTACCCGTTCTCTGAGTAGCAGTTATATATATAGTATGTGATCCAGAAGAGTACCAGATCTGTGAGTAGCAGTTATATTACTAGTATCTGATCCAGGAGAGTACCAGATCTGTGACTAGCAGTTATATATATAGTATGTGATCCATGAACATATCAGTTCTGTAAGTAGCAGTTATATATATATTATGTGATCCAGGAGAGTATCAGTTCTGTGAGTAGCAGTTATATATATTATGTGATCCAGGAGAGTACCAGTTCTGTGAGTAGCAGTTATATATATTATGTGATCCAGAAAAATATCAGTTCTGTGAGTAACAGTTATACATATATTATGTGATCCAGGAGAGTACTAGTTCTGTGAGTAGTAGTTATATATATTATGTGATCCAGAAGAGTATCTGTTCTGTGAGTAGCAGTTATATATATATTATATGATCCAGGAGAGATTCAGTTCAGTAAGCAGCAGTTATATATATTATGTTATCCAGGAGAGTATCAGTTCTTTGAGTAGCAGTTATATATATTATGTGATCCAGGAGAGTATCAGTTATGTGAGTAGCAGTTATATATATATATTATGTGATGCAGGCGAGTACCAGTTCTGTGAGTAGCAGTTATGCATATATATATGTGATCCATGAAAGTATCAGTTCTTTGAGTAACAGTTATATATATATTATGTGATCTGGGAGAGTACCAGTCCTGTGATAGTAGTTATCTACTTATGTGATCCAGGATAGTACTAGTTCTGTGAGTAGCAGTTATATATATATATATATATTATGTGATCCAGGAGAGTATCAGTTTTGTGAGTAGCAGTTATGCATATATTATGTGATTCAGGAGAGTACCAGTTATTAGAGTAGCAGTTATGCATATATTATATGATCCAGGAGAGTATTAGTTCTGTGAGTAGCAGTTATATATATTATATGATCCAGAAGAGTACCCGTTCTGTGAGTAGCAGTTATATAAATATATTATGTGATCCAGGAGAGTACCAGTTCTGTGAGTATCAGTTATATATATATAGTATTTGATCCAGGAGAGTACCAGTTCTGTGAGTAGCAGTTATAATGATATATATATATGTGATCCATGGAAATATCAGTTCTGTGAGTAGCAGTTATATATATATTATGTGATCCAGGAGAGTTTTAGTTTTGAGTAGCAGTTATCTATATTATGTGATCACAAGGATCGCTGGAGCAGTTACATAGAAACATGGTTTTCTGGGTTTAGGCGACCATTGAGCGTCCTGGCCATTTTTTGGTCGCTCAAAGGTGGCACAAAGGTCGCAGCCCTGTGTAAAGGGGCCTTAAGGAGATATAATTACAAATGGATATACACTCACTTATTGACGTGTCACACGTTGTCATGTGGAAAACACCTGTTGGAGCTACGGTTGCTAGACGCATGCTTTCATGCAACACAGCTTCTGAATAACCAAGATCAGGCTGGTCCGAAATTTTGGGCAGTCTGTCTCGACCTATTAATAATTAATATTGACATATCATAATCGCTGCTTGTTGGGATTACAACCTTCATTGTCCTATGCATGAATAATGTTCAGGGGATCTTGAATGAGTTTAAATAACGGGTTGTATAGAATGAGAACTTTAAAATTGTAAAACAATTATAAACTCTTTTAAGATTCCGTGAAAATAACGATGAGGGAATACGAACGTTGTAATCCCACAAAGCAGTATTAAACCGTTAACTTATCCAATACATTTTTAATTTATAAATCATAATTCCTTGAATTAGTGTTAGAATACATGTATATTCATAGCCTCATAGGAAATACTTTTTTTCCTTGAGAAGTCTCTTTTCATCCAAAAATCTGTCATTTCATGCAAGGCTCTGCAATGCAGTAAAATTAAAATTCCATGCTATTTGTGCATTGTTCTTCATATACTAAACGAAGAAAGAAACGCAACTCGGGAATTTCCTCTATATATTGCATTTATAACATGCTGCTCTTAATCGAATGGTACATGGCTGCATAATTCATTTCCTTTCAGGAAAAAGACAAAAACAACACCAAAACTAGAATTATCACTGAAAGTGATTAATACCCCCACAATACCGCCTTGTCACATAAACATGGCAACCACAAGAAAACAATGGTAGAGCCAAAAGTTATTACAACATTAGAAATCCGGCCCTCCTGCTACAAAATATTCATACAATTTAGACAATGGCAAAACAAATGATTTAAACTACAAAATATGAAATAAACAGGGGGAAAAAATGAGAGAGAGAGAGGAGAGAGATTTTCAATATTGTTAGTGATCAGGGAAGAAGACTAACAACTAACAAAAATTTGCGTGTTACACCGTTCAAGTCAAAGATGTATAAGTGTAATAAAAAGAGACATGGTCATGAAGAGGATGCATTATAAATTGTTTAAATTTAATACAAACCCAAATTAGCAGGTTCCTCAGAGTTGACTGTAGCATTTTTTTTGGCAAATTCTAAGATGAAAAGGGGCCATAATTCCATAAAAAGTGGTGGTTTGTAACCAAAGTCGAACTTGACCTGTATTTTATGGTCTTAAACCCGTGTACCAAAAATTATTTAAATCCGTCGACCCTTTCATGAGTTATCGTCCGGACACCGTTTTTTGGGCAAATTGTAAGTTGAAAAGGGGCCATAACTCCGTCAAAAATTGGTGGTTTGTAACCAAAGTCGAACTTGACTTGTATTTTATGGTGTTATACCCGTGTACCAAATATTATTTAAATCTGTCGACACTTTCATGAGTTATCGTCCAGAAACCATATTTTGGGCAAATTCTAAGAGGAAAAGGGGCCATAACTCCGTCAAAAATTGGTGGTTTGTAACCAAAGTCAACCTTGACCTGTATTTTATGGTCTTAAACCTGTGTACCAAAAATTGTTTAAATCTGTCAACTCTTTCATGAGTTATCATCCGGAAACCAACAGACCGACCGACGGACAGACAGACAGACAGACAAGCTCACTCCTATATACCCCTCAAACTTCGTTTTTATAGCTCGACCCTTTGTCACATAAATGGATTCATTGTGGTCTTAATTCAAAGTAAGAACAGTCCATTATATATATGTAACGGGTTAAGGGTTAAATGAACTTGTACCTTGTACCAGTTTAATACTGGCTCTAAACATTTGCCTTTCTTATTTTCCCATAGGTATATATTACAGTGTACAGCAGAACATTTTTTACAATGTACATGATGTAGAGTATCAAAATTGCGATGGTATCAATAGTTAATTTCACACATTTTTGTTTAATGGCAACGCGAAAGCTGAGACATTAAACATGATTTGCGACCGTTAAACGAGTAATGTAATCACGCGACCGTTAAACGAGTAATGTAATCTCGCAAAAATAAAAATTTCATTATGCGACCGTTAACCGACTGATATATGTAGCAAAAGTCAAAATTGCAATACCTGTTAACCCATTTCTAACACATTTCATTGACATTTAGCTAATTTAATAGTCGCAAATGTACGAACGTCAACCAATCGGATTAGAGAACGTTTGTCGATTGGGTCAGAATGTCCACTTTACTGCAGTACTGTTGTAGTGCATAAAGCATGTTGCTTTGCACAGAGGCGATATCTGATATGATAGAAACCATTGAAATCATCAGCAACATGGAAGGTGTAGATTGCAGCAAGTTCTTCCAATTAAAACAGAGACAACTACACAAAGTTACTCTTCCAACATAGTGAAACTGCAAACTTGCCGCAGTCTAAGGTTCTTCAGTCATAGATTCAATGGTTGTAACAATCTTACTGACTGTGTTGTTACAGCTTCAAGTTAGTAAAGGAGTTCAATAATGCTATTGATGTCCATATTAATTTGGTGATCTTGAATGACATTTGGTGATCATTACTGAGAGTGCAGTTGACGATCTTGGATGAGGTGGGGTGATGATCATTAGTTTACAGTTCGCAATTTTGGACGACGTGGGGTGATGGTCATTAAATTTGCAGCTGGCAATTGTATGTCGTAGAGTGATGGTGAGGTGGTGGTTATTAAAATTACAGTTGGCCTTCTTGAGAAAACGTAGAGAGGTGGTTATTGAAGGTTCAGTTTAGTTTGCGATCTTGGATAACGCATGATGATGATTATTAAAAGTATTGTTGTCCATTTTGGAGGATGTGGGGTGATGGTTATTAGATGTCTTGGAGGATGTGGGGTGATGGTAATTAAAGGTAATGTTGTCCATTTTGGAGGACCTTGGATGTTGGTAATTAAAAGTACTGTTGGCAGTTTTAGACGAAGTGGGGTGATGGTCATTAAAGGTACAGGCAATCTTTGAGGATGTGGGATGATGAATATTAAATGTAACGTTGACCATACTGAATGAAATGGGGCGATAAGTACTGTTGGCGATCTCAGAAAATGTGAAGTGAGGGTTATTAAATATACTGTTGGCCATAATGTATGACATAGGGCAATGGTCATTTAAGTAGCTATCCTGCCAACAACAGCCACATTTTACAACATACGTTCACCGTTTCTAAACCTGCTGACGATGAGGTATATATATATATATATATATATATAATATATATATATATATATATAACTTACAAATTTTCAGAATCCAAACTCTATAGAAACAATATAAACAGCTTTAACCAGCCAGGACAAACCCCAAAACTGGAGCGTCGAATTAAGAGATACCAACTCAAAATTCATTTTGGACATTTCAATCACGTTTTTGGAATAAGCCGTGAATTCACCTATGCTTTTAATCGGCACATATACATTATTATATGACCTAAACACCTGGACAGAGTTTTGACAAACAGTTTTGGAGTGTAATTTAGCTGTTATTGGGCGGGTTAGTTTCTTTAAAGGTACTGCTGGCGACCTCTGACAATATGAAGTGAGGTTTACAAAATTTACAGTTGGCCATGTTGAAATGAATGACATAGGGTGATGGTTATTAAAAGTATTTGTTGGAGATCTTGAACGACGTGTGGTTGTGGTCATTAAAGGTAACGTTGGCAATCTTTTACCTTTGATTTTTTTCACCCTTTTGGGAATGGTACCGATACCTGTTTAATTGGGGACTAGGGTGATGCTTATTAAAGGTATATTGGCGATATTGGATGACGTGGGGTGGCAGTTATTAAACCCACCCTTGACAATCTTCAGAGGTTATGGGGTATGGTTATTAAAGGCATTATTGGCAGTCTTGAGGAGACATGGGTTGGTGGTTATTAAATGCACAGTTGATGATCTTGGATGAAGTGGGGTAGTTATTAAAGGTACTGTTGGGAATCTTTGATGAAGTGGGGTAGTTATTAAAGGTACTATTGGCAATCTTGGATGAAAAGGGTAAAGTATATTAAAGATATTGTTGGCAATCTTGGAGAACATGGGGTGATAGTTATCAGAATTCACTTGGTGATCTTAGACGATGTGCGGTGATGGTTTTTAAACGTTCAATTGGGCATCTTGGAGTGATGGATATTAAAGGTACTGTTGGTAAAATTTGATGACATGAGGTAATGGTCAATACATTTACAGTGGGAATTTTGGACATTATGGGATGATGGTCAATGAATTTAAAGCTGGCAATTTTGGACAATTTAGGGTAATGGTTATTAAAGGTATTGTTTGCAATCTTGGCTGATGTGGGGTGATGGCCATTAAAAGTCCACTCATTTTGTGGGGTGTTATTTTGTATGATGTGGGGGTGTTATTTATTAAAGGTACAGCTGGCAACCTTGAGAGGATGTGTGGTAGTGGTTATTAAATGTACAGTTGGTGATCTTGTACGATGTTGAGGAATGGTTAATAAAGGTACTGTTTGTGATCTTGGAGGATTATAGAATGAGGATTATTAATGTACTGTATGTCATCTTGGATTACATAGGGTGACAGTTATTAAATGTACAGTTGGCAATCTTGGATGGCATAGGGTGATAAATAAAGGTGCAATCTTGGAGGATATGGGGCTGTGGTTATTCAATGTACCATAACAGTAAATGTGGATCTTGTACAACATCTGGTGATGGCTATTAAATGTACTGATGGCCATCTTGGACGACATAAGGTGATGGTTATTAAATGTACTTTTGACATTCTGTGATGAAATGCACGTTTTTTTATCTTGAATGAAGTAGGGGTGATGGTTATGAAATGTACTATTGGCAATCATTAACGATGTTAATTTGTAATGGCATTGTTTGGGATAGGACGATGTGGGGTGAAGGTTATCAGATGTAATGTTGGCGACAATGTGTGATGTGATTGGAACAGCAGAGTGTGATGTGATAGGGATGGCAGAGTGTGATGGGATGGGAATGACAGACTGTGATATGGTGGGAATGGCAGAGTGTGATGTGGTGGGAGTTGCAGAGTGTGATGGGATGGGAATGGCAGAGCGTGATTTGATGGAAATGGCAGAGCCTGATTTGATGGGAATGGCAAGCATGATATGACGGGAATGGCATAACGTGATGTGATGGGAATGGCAGAGTGTGATGTGATAGATAATAGCAGAGAGTGATGTGATGGGAATGGCAGAGTTTGATGTGATGTGAATGGCAGAGTGTGATGTGATAGATAATAGCAGAGAGTGATGTGATGGGAATGGCAGAGTTTGATGTGATGTGAATGGCAGAGTGTGATGTGATGTGCATGGCTGGGTGTGATGTGATGGGAATGGCAGAGTGTGATGTGATGTGAATGGCAGAGTGTGATGTGATGTGAATGGCAGAGTGTAATGTGATGGGAATTGCAGAGTGAGATGTGATGTGCATGGCAGGTTGTGATTAGATGGGAATGGCAAGGTGTGATGAGATGGGAATGGCAGGGTGTGATGTGATGGGAATGGCAGAGTGTAATGTGATGTGAATGGCAGAGTATGGTGTGATGTGCATGGCAGGATGTGATGAGATGTGAATGACAGGGTGTGATGTGATGGGAATGGCAGAGTGTACTATGATGGTATTGACAGATTGTGATGTGGAATGGCAGAGTGTGATGTGATGAGAATGGCAGAGTTTAATATGATGGTAATGACAGAATCTGATGTGATGGGAATGGCATTGTGTGATGTGATGGGGGTGGCATAGTGTGATGTGATGAAAATGACAGAGTGTGATTGATGGAAATGACAGAGAGTGATGTGATGGGAATGGCAGTGTGTGATATGATGGCAATGGCAGAGTGTAATTGATGGATATGACAGAGTGTGATGTGAAGGGAATGGCAGAGTGTGGTGTTATGTGAATGGCAGTGTGATGCGATTGGAATGGCAGAGTGGGATGCGATGGGAATGGCAGAGTGGGATGCGATGGGAATGTCAGATTGTGATGTGAAGGGAATGGCAGAGTGTGGTGTGATTGGAATGACAGAGTGTGATGCAATGGGAATGGCAGATTGTGATGTGATGGGAATGGCAAAGTGTGATGTGAAGGGATTGGCATAGTGTGGTGTGATGGGAATGGCAGAGTGTGGTGTGATGGGAATGGAAGAGTTTGATGTGATGGGAATAGAAGAGTTTGATGTGATGGGAATGGCAGATTGTGATGTGATGGGAATGGCAAAGTGTGATGTGAAGGGAATGGCATAGTGTGGTGTGATGGGAATGGCAGAGTGTGATGTGATGGGAATGGAAGAGTTTGATGTGATGAGAATGGCAGAGATGGATGTGATGTGAATGGCAGAGTGTGATGTGATGGGAATGGCAGATTGTGATGTGATGGGAATGGCAGAGTGTGGTGTGATGGGAATGACAGAGTGGGATGTGATGGGAATGTCAGATTGTGATGTGAAGGGAATGGCAGAGTGTGGTGTGATGGGAATGGCCGAGTGTGGTGTGATGTGATTGGAATGACAGAGTGTGATGCTATGGGAATGGCAGATTGTGATGTGATGTGAATGGCAGAGTGTGATGTGATGGGAAGGACAGAGTGTGATGTGATGGGAATGGCAGAGTGTGATGTGATGGGTATGTCAGAGTGTGATATGATGTGGATGGTAGAGTGTGATGTGAAGGGAATGGCAGAGTGTGATGTGATGGGAATGGCAGAGTGTGATGTGATATGAATGGAAGAGTGTGATATGATGTGAATGGCAGAGTGTGATGTGATGGGAATGACAAAGTGTGATGTGATGGTAATATCAGAGTGTGATGTGATGGGAATGGCAGTGTGTGTGATGGAATGAAAGAGTGTGATGTGAAGGGAATGGCAGAGTGTGATTTCATGGGAATGGCAGAGTGTGATGTGACGGGAATGTCAAAGTGTAATGTGATGAGAATGACATGGTGTGATATGATGAGAATGATAGAGTGTAGTATAATTAGAACCAGTGTACTATGATGAGAATGACGGTGTGGAGTCTGATGAGTTTGATAGAGCAAGATAGGATGATCATGGCATAGCGCTCTACCATAATCATTATATCATGCACTACCTTATGGAGAGCATGGCATGATCAGTATGATAGAGCAAGGCATGATGAGTACAGCAAAGCGCTTTACTATACTCAACATGCCAGTCTCTAGCATACAGACCATACCATAGTCTAACATACTCATCAGTTTACACAATATCATACTCATGATACCATAATCTGTCATACCATATTATGCTCAATCATCCTCACCACAGCATGCTCTGTCACACTCACCACAGCATCACACACTCCCATTCCCATCACATCACACTCTGCCATTCCCATCACATCACACTTTGCCATTCGCATCACATCACACTCTACCATTCGCACCACATCACACTTTGCCATTCCCATCACATCACACTTTGCCATTCACATCACATCACACTCTACCATTCGCACCACATCACACTCTACCATTCGCACCACATCACACTTTGCCATTCGCATCACATCACACTCTACCATTCACACCACATCACACTTTGCCATTCCCATCACATCACACATTGCCATTTGCATCACATCACACTCTACCGTTTGCACCACATCACACCCTGCAATTCGCATCACATCGCACTCTGCCATTTTCATCACATCACACTCTGCCATTCACATCACATCCCACCCTGCCATTCCCATCACATCACACTCTGCCATTCCCATCACATCGCACTCTGCCATTCCCATCACATTGCACTCTGCCATTCGCATCACATCACACTATGCCATTCTCATCATATCACACTCTGTCATTCCCATCACATCACACTCTGCTATTCTCTTCACATCACATACTGCCATTCCCATCATATCACACTATGCTATTATCATCCCATCACACCCTGTCATTCCCATCACATCACACTATGCCATCTCCATCACATCACACTATGCTGTTCCCATCACATCACACATTGTCACCAACATTACATCTGATAACCTTCACCCCACATCGTCCTATCCTGAACAATGCCATTACAAATTAATATCCTTGATGATTGCCAGTAGTACATTTCAAAACCATCACACTTACTTCGTTCAAGATAACCAAACATGCATTTCATCAAAGAATGTCAAAAGTACATTTAATAACCATCACCTTATGTCGTCCAAGATAGCCATCAGGACATTTAATAGCCATCACCCTACGTAATCCAAGATTGCCAACTGTACATTTAATAGCCATCACCGGATGTTGTACAAGATCCACCACGGTACATTGAAAAACCATAGCCGTATGTCCTCCCAGATTTCACCTTTAATAACTATCACCCTATTTCATCCAAGATCGCCAACTGCACATATAGATTGCCAACTGTACCTTTAATAACTGTTACCCTATGTCATCCAAGATTGCCAACTGTACCTTTAATAACTGTCACACTATGTCATCCAAGATCGCCAACTGTACATTTATAACTCACCCTATGTAATCCAAGATTGCCAGCTATACATTTAATAACTGTCACCCTATCTCATCCAAGATTGCCAACTGCACATATAGATTGCCAACTGTACCTTTAATAACTGTCACCCTATGTAATCCAATATGACATACAGTACATAAATAATCCTCATTCTACATCCTCCAAGATCACAAACAATACCTTTATTAACCATTCCTCAACATCGTACAAGATCATCACACACTGCTATTCCCATCACACCACACACTGCCATTCCCATCACACCACACTCTGCCATTCCCATCACATCCCACTCTACCATTCGCACCACATCACACTTTTCCATTCCCATCAGACCACAATCTGCAATTCCCATCACATCACACAGCCATCCATCACATCACACTCTGCCACACCCATCACATCACACTTTGCGACACCCATCACATCACTCTCTGCCACACCCATCACATCACTCTCTGCCACACCCATCACATCACTCTCTGCCACACCCATCCCATCACACTCTGCCACTCCCATCCCATCACACTCTGCCACTCCCGTCCCATCACACTCTGCCACTCCCATCACATCACACACTGCCACACCCATTCCATCACACTGTGCCACACCCATCACATCACACTCTGCCACACCCATCACATCACACTCTGCCACACCCATCACATCACACTCTGCCACACCCATCACATCACACTCTGCCACACCCATCACATCACACTCTGCCACTTCCATCACATCACACTCTGCCACTCCCATCACATCACACTCTGCCACACCCATCACATCACACTCTGCCACACCCATCACATCACTTTCTGCCACACCCATCACATCACTCTCTGCCACACCCATCACATCACTCTCTGCCACACCCATCACATCACTCTCTGCCACACCCATCACATCACTCTCTGCCACACCCATCACATCACTCTCTGCCACACCCATCCCATCACACTCTGCCACTCCCATCCCATCACACTCTGCCACTCCTGTCCCATCACACTCTGCCACTCCCTTCACATCACACACTGCCACACCCATCCCATCACACTGTGCCACACCCATCACATCACACTCTGCCACACCCATCACATCACACTCTGCCACACCCATCACATCACACTCTGCCACTTCCATCACATCACACTCTGCCACTCCCATCACATCACACTCTGCCACACCGATCACATCACACTCTGCCACACCATCACATCACACTCTGCCACACCCAGCACATCACACTCTGCCACACATCACATCATACTCTGCCATTCCCATCACATCACACACTGCCACACCCATCACATCACACTCTGCCACACCCAGCACATCACACTGCCACACCCAGCACATCACACTGCCACACACATCACATTACACTCTGCCACACCCATCACATCACACTCTGCCATTCCCATCAAATCACACTCTGCCACACCCATTACATCACACTCTGCCATTCCCATCACATCACACTCTGCCATTTCCATCCCATCACACTCTGCCATTCCCATTACATCACACTGCCATCCTCATCACACCTCACTGGGATTCACAGCACATCTCGCTGTCATTCTCACCAAAATTCACTCTGCCATTCTCTTGAAAGAAATGAAAGTGCTTATAGAGTGTTTAAGAGTTTGAAAACTGTATGGCTTTTGGTATCTGAGAAATGGACTTAATAAACAACTTGAGTGTAAAAACTTGACGTACGGACGACGTGACGAAAATTCGGACGGACAAGGGTAACACTCTATGCACGCACCACTTTCATGGTGGGGCATAATTAGAGAATGGTGAAGAACTGGCACACTGTATAATGTATTTATAGATGGTACAGCGTGGTGAAGAAGGACTGGCACTCTGAACAATGTTTTTAATTATATATAGAGTGTACAATGTATTTAAAAATGTATAGAATGGTGAAGAATTGAATTGAATGTTGTTTAACGGCTCATCAACACAGTATAGGTTATTTAGAGCCGCCCCAGATCGGGGAAGGATACATAGGTAATCGGGAACCTGCCCTACTCTTATTATCGAATAGATTCCTATGGTTCTTTTACATGCTCGGAGGATAGACCGATACACTGGACCGCCCGGTTTACGTCCCCATCCGACGGACGAGGCTAAGGAAAAATGTCTTGCCCAAGATCACACCGACGGAGCTCAGTGGCACCACGGAGAATTGAACCCGGGGCCTCCAGTTACAAATCCGCCGCGCTACCGACTGCGCCACGCCAGCCCTCTAGAACGGTGAAAAAGGACTGGCACTCTGCAAAATGTATTTAAAGATTGTACAGAGTGTTGAATTGAATTGGAGTTTTAAGGCGCACCAACACATGAAAAGGTTATATGGCGCCTAACAGGCATGAACATGCCAGGCTCATCTTCCATGTACATCGAGATAAAATATGAAAAATGGGCCTAGAACCTTCTCACCCTGAACTGCAGAGTTGCTGCAAATTCTATCGTAGAAACTCCATTTACGCTGGAGCCATGTTATTGTTTTTCTGCCACTGCTCTTTTGATAGCACCTGAAACAATGCAGGGATCATGATGAAGACCTTTAATGAACATGAAAAAAAATGATAAAATGAACATGAATTTGGGGGGATTCTACCCCTCTGCCTACCCCTCCAAAGGGATCTGCTGTGGCCCTATTCTTTGCCCCGTGACCAAACGGGGGCCCTCGGGAACCACACGGGGCTCAGAGTGTTGAAGAAGGACTGGCACACTGTACACTGTTTTTAATTATATATAGAGGAGTGAAGAACTGGCACACTGTACAATGTATTTAAGAATGTATAGAGTGGTGAAGAAGGACTGGCACACTGTACAGTTTTTAATTATATATAGTGGTGAAGAAATGGCACACTGTACAATGTATTTAGGAATGTATAGAGTGGTGAAGAAGGATTGGCACACTGTACAATGTATTTAGGAATGTATAGAGTGGTGAAGAAGGATTGGCACACTGTACAATGTATTTAGGAATGTATAGAGTGGTGAAGAAGGATTGGCACACTGTACAATGTATTTAGGAATGTATAGAGTGGTGAAGAAGGATTGGCACACTGTACAATGTATTTAGGAATGTATAGAGTGGTGAAGAAGGATTGGCACACTGTACAATGTATTTAGGAATGTATAGAGTGGTGAAGAAGGATTGGCACACTGTACAATGTATTTAGGAATGTATAGAGTGGTGAAGAAGGATTGGCACACTGTATAATGTATTTAGGAATGTATAGAGTGGTGAAGAAGGATTGGCACACTGTACAATGTATTTAGGAATGTATAGAGTGGTGAAGAAGGATTGGCACACTGTACAATGTATTTAGGAATGTATAGAGTGGTGAAGAAGGATTGGCACACTGTACAATGTATTTAGGAATGTATAGAGTGGTGAAGAAGGATTGGCACACTGTACAATGTATTTAGGAATGTATAGAGTGGTGAAGAAGGATTGGCACACTGTACAATGTATTTAGGAATGTATAGAGTGGTGAAGAAGGATTGGCACACTGTACAATGTATTTAGGAATGTATAGAGTGGTGAAGGACTAGTGGTGTATTTAAGGATGTATAAGGTGGTGAAGAAGAACTGTCGCAATTTACAATGTATTTAAGAAGATATTCAGTGGTGAAGATGGACTGGCACACTGCACATTGTATCTAAAAACATAGTCATGAAGAAGGACTGGCACATTGTCCAATGTATTGAAGAGCATATAGAGTGGTAAAGAAGGGACTGGCACATTGTACATTGTATTTAACGATGTATATAGTAGTACAGGATGACTGACGGCCGCAAAAAACATAAATCTGAGGAGGACTATCCCAAAGATCATTGTGATTAAGTTTCATCAAAATCCTTCAACTGGTTTCAGAGTAGATGTCATTTTTAGCCTTTTCCTATATAACTCTATGTAAACTTTGGGTTGACGTGACCATGGCCATTTTGATTATTCGACAATAACGAAAAACACAAACTTGATAGAGGCCAAACCAAGGAACATGTTTATGATATTTCACAAGAATGGAATAAGTGTTTGCGGAGGACATGTTGTTTGAAATTTCCTTAAATTTGACCTAGTTTTAGACATGGCTGCCATCTTGGATGACTGGCAGCCGCGAAAAACACAAATCTGAGAGGGACTATCCCAAATATCATGGTGATCAGGGTTCCGGAAATACGGTTGCCCGACGCCCCGGGCAAGTGGATTTTGGGTGCGGGCAAGTGACCTTCGCAAATCTGGTTGCCCGCCACTTGCCCGACGGACATTTCCATTCCAGAACAAATCGAGTGGCAAACTAGCCATATCAGAATTTCATTCTGATAACTGAATAAAACTGGCCGCTGTTTTTCGCCGCTAGCGATTGTTAATCAGATCAAACAACTTTCGGTACAATCAACAAACTCGCCCCAGGCAGCTTAATTTGTGGCATTATTTAAATAAACAACTAATTAACCCACACGCGCATTTCACACCGTTTGATAACAACTTATCCTGACATGTCAGACGTGTGTCCATTGGCCAATGAAATCGCGGCAATTATGTCCGTGACCTTCCAACCATAAACATAGCTACTTTCAGAAATCGTTTCCAAATAATCTCTGAACGTCATTTGGACCTTCCACCAATCAAATCAGAAAACTCTTTCTTAATTTGCGAATTTAATGTGTCAAAATAATGATTGACAGACCCACATGACGTTATGTTTTGTTTAGATAATTTTGCCGAAGATTTTTTCGTAACGAAAATACATTTCTTTTACTCGAAGCACTCGTTTATCAATGCGCTTTTATGAGGTATTTGGTGTATTTCATTGATATAGTCTGTAATAAAACGTATATGGAAGTGCATACTACACAAATAAGTTGCATAACTTAGCGATATGCGCATGTCATGGGTTTTCGCGATTTCAGAAAAATCACGGAACTTTTTTCTCAAGTTCTGAACTTTCGCTTTTGATAAACAAGGTTACTGCTACTACATCTTAAACAATTCCTAGGAAACCCTAGTAAGGGAACACCTATTCACGGCTCTTGCTTTCATCTAATTCCCTTTAGTTAAAATACAAAGCCGTAGGAACGTTACAATGGTTGCAGAAATTGGGGGCCAAATGAATATTTTTAATAACGTTTTTGTCTTGTTTCTTTGCTTGTCGCACATTTAAATGAATACAAGAGCTTCTTTTTTTTCTGTCATCTGGTTAATTGTACACACTGTGACATTAAAAGTTCCATACACTAGCTGTCAATCATTTTTTTGGATGGTCATCAAAAACGATCGGGGGTTGTGTGTGTGGTGATTCGGGTGGGGTGGGAGGGCGGAATAAAATGAGTTTGTACATGTATTCTGTCTCACTATTTTATGATTTAAGCAACACAAAGATGTAATAGATACAAAAGAAGAAAATGCAACCATTTGATTTTTTTATATGAATAAATACAACGTATTAACTAATTCATAAAATACACTCTCCCTTCCTTATCTAAGTATAATGGTCCAAATTATGCGGCGGTCCGTCCCGTTTAACAGGAATAATGGTACACCGCCAGTTTTTGGGGCAATTAAGTGTTCTTAAATGTGGGGCAAGTGACATTATGAGCAGGGCAAGTGACTTTTGAAAATTCACTTGCCCTGGGCAAGTGGATTTTCAAAATATTTCCAGAACCCTGGTGATTAAGTTTCTTCAATATCCTCCTAGAGGTTTAGAAAAGATGAAATTTTTAACCTTTTCCTATATAACTCTATGTAAACTTTGGCTCGCCGTGGCGGCCATGTTGATTATTTGACGGTAACGAAAAACACAAACTTGATAGAGGCTAACCCAAGGAACATGTATATGATATTTCCCAAGAATGGAATAAGTGGTTTCGGAGATGTCGTTTGAAATTTCCTTAAATTTGACCTAGTTTTAGCCATGGCGGCCATCTTGGATGGCTGGCGGCCACCAAAAAAATCTGAGAGGGGCACTCTCAAGTAACATTGTCATGAAGTTTCATCAAAACCCTTCAAGCGGTTACAGAGTAGATGTCAATTTTATAAAATTGCTAACAGACGGACAGACAGATGGACAGACGGACGACGGACGAAAAGTGTCACATAAATGAAGTAACTACAGATTTAACAAAGGAAAATACAATACAGCATTTTTCAACAAATCAAGGGCCCTAACTGTCATTACTAACAAGATCTAGCTCGTTTTTTAAACTTGTCCAAGATTTCATTGATATACTGCGCTATGCACAACTAGACATCATACTGAGGCTTCCTGCCAAATTTTGTAGAAAACCAACAAGTCATTTAGGAGAAGTACCGACAAGAAATTTAAAGTAAAAAATGTCAAGGGACCATAACTCCGCTGTTACTGGTCCGTTCTGGCTGGTTTTTTAACTTGTCTGAGCTTTCATTGATATTAACAATTTGTTAAAGTTTGGTAAAAGATCAGATGAAAAATGAAGGCCCTATCGTCTTACGAGTTAAAAGTTAACGACGAGGACGGACGACTACAACAATGACGGACGGACGAAGAGTGATCCAAATAGCTCACCTGTGAGCACACTATACTGGTGTATTTAAGAGTGTATAGAGTGGTAAAGAAAGACTGGCACACTCTACAGTGTATTTAAGAACATGTAGAGCAGTGAAGAAGGACTGGGATACTATTTAAAATGAAACATGGACATTCCACGAAAAATGGGTATTCAGAGCAGAAAACATTTTTCCATTTTTAATAGCAGTGACCTTGAACTTGACCTCAGTGACCCCAAATACAATCCTAAGCTTCCTTTACATATAAGGTACCTATTTAGCAAGGTTTGTTCCAATACCTCATTCCAAATTAAAGTAATGGAGCACAAAATGTTTTTCTATTTTTAGTAACAATGACCTGGATGTTGACCCCAGCAACCCCAAATGCAATCCCAAATGCAATCCTAAACTTCTTTTTGGTATCAGCTACCTACACAGCAATTTTCATTCTAATATCTCATTCCTTACTTAGGTTATTGAGAGGAAACTATTTTCAGTAACAGTGACCTTGACCCCAGTGACCCCAACTGCACTCCAAAGCTTCTTTTCCATATAAAATACCTACCCTGCAGTTGGCAATCCTGGAGGATGTGGGCTGATGGTTATTAAAGGTATAGATGGTAATAGTGGACATCATTCCTGGATGGCTATTAAATGTACCATAGAGGAATCATGCAGGATTTGGGTGATGGTTACTAAAGGTACAGATGGTGATCTTGGACATTGTTGGGGGATGGTTATTAGATGTCTTGGAGGATGTGGGCTGATGGTTATTAAAGGTATAGATGGTGATTTGGAACATTATTCGGAGATGGCTATTAAACGTACCATTTGCAATCTTGGAGAATGATTGGTCGTTGTTATTAGATGGTCATTAAATTTATAGTTTGTAGGGAAATGTTTATTAAAGGTACTGTTGCCAATCTTGGGCAACGTGTCCTTAGTAATCTTGGAGAACATGTGGTTATGGTTATTAAATGTGCTATTGGCAATCTCAGATGATGTTGGGTAATGGTTATTAAATGTACAAGTTTTTCAAAACTCTCAATAATACAGATGGTTTGGCTGTGTCACTTTCCCTTTAAACGTACCATTAGCAATTTTGGATGACGAGGGTTAATGTTATTAAACGTACAGTTGTCAATCTCGGATGACATTGGGTAATGGTTACTAAAGGTATTGTTGACAATGTTGGGTAAAGATTATTAGAGGTATTGTGGTAATTGTTTAACTAATGTACTGTTGGCAATCTTGGATGACATGGTGGAATGGTTATTAAAGGTTCCCTTGGCGGCCATGGACAAATTATTATTATTACATTAAATGTGCTGTTGGCAATTTTCAGTGATTGTCATTTCAGTGTGATGGCTTTTAAAGGTACTTTTGGTGATCTTGAATGACATTTGGTGATCATTACTGAGAGTGCAGTTGGCGATCTTGGATGAGGTGGGGTGATGATCATTAAATTTACAGTTCGCAATATTGGACGACGTGGGGTGATGGTCATTAAATTCACAGTTGGCAATTCTATATGTCGTAGAGTGATGTTTATTATAGGTACTCTTGGCCATCTTGAGAGGATGTGAGGTGAGGTGGTGGTGATTAAAATTACAGTTGGCATTCTTGAGAAAACGTAGGGTGGTGGTTATTAAAGGTTCAGTTATCGATCGATCTTGGATGACGCATGGTGATGATAATTAAAGTTACTGTTGTCCATTTTGGAGGACCTGGGATGGTGGTAATGAAGGTAATGTTGTCCATTTTGGAGGATGTGGGGTGACGGTAATTAAACGTAATGTTGTCCATTTTGGAGGACATTGGATGGTAATAATTAAAGGTTATGTTGTCCATTTTGGAGGACCTCGGATGGTGGCAATTAAAGGTAATGTTGTCCATTTTGGAGGACCTGGGATGGTGGCAATTAAAGGTAATGTTGTAGATTTTGGAGGACCTGGGATGATGGTAATTAAAGGTAATGTTGTCCATTTTGGAGGACCTGGGATGGTAATAATTAAAGGTAATGTTGTCCATTTTGGAGGACCTTGGATGGTAACATTTAAAGGTAATGTTGTCCATTTTGGAGGACCTGTGATGGTGGTAATTAAAGGTAATGTTGTCCATTTTGGAAGACCTGGGATGGGTAATTAAAGGTAATGTTGTCCATTTTGGAAAACCTGGGATGGGTAATTAATGGTAATGTTGTCCATTTTGTAGGACGTGTGATGGTGGTAATTAAAGGTAATGTTGTCCATTTTGGAAGACCTGGGATGGTGGCAATTAAAGGTATGTTGTAGATTTTGGAGGACCTGGGATAATGGTAATTAAAGGTAATGTTGTCCATTTTGGAGGACCTGGGATGGTGGTAATTAAAGGTAATGTTGTCCATTTTGGAGAAAATGGAGGACCTGGGATGGTGGTAATTAAAGGTAATGTTGTCCATTTAGGAGGACCTGGGATGGTGGTAATTAAAGGTAATGTTGTCCATTTTGGAGGACCTGGGATGGTGGCAATTAAAGATAATGTTGTCCATTTTGGAGGACCTGGGATGATGGTAATTAAAGGTAATGTTGTCCATTTTGGAGAATGTGGGGTGACGGTAATTAAACATAATGTTGTCCATATTGGAGGACCTGGGATGGTGGTAATTAAAGGTAATGTTGTCCATTTTGGAGGACCTGGGATGGTAATAATTAAAGGTAATGTTGTCCATATTGGAGGACCTTTGATGGTGGTAATTAAAGGTAATGTTGTACATTTTGGAAGACCTGGGATGGGTAATTAAAGGTAATGTTGTCCATTTTGGAAAACCTGGGATGGGTAATTAAAGGTAATGTTGTCCATT
>JAWPHD010020464.1:0-31697 GCA_037043455.1 Cyrtodaria siliqua | reverse complement strand
AGTTAGCTTCCGTAGATTTTTTCTGAGCAAGCTCTTCAGCGAGGCATAGTATATTATATAGAGTGGAGTCTTGGTGTTGAGTCTTGGAGTGGAGTGGAGTGGAGTGAATAATTGGAGTTACCTTGGAGTCACAGTTTGGAGTGACCTTGGAGTCAGATTTGTAGTGAATAATTTGGATAATTATCAATTTAATATTTTTGAATGACCCTCACAAGGTGCACAGTTGCTAACATACTCAGTACAGCTGCATTGTCCCATGAGACATGTGCTAACCTTAATGTAAGGGACAGACCATCTAAAAACAACATAAATGAACTTGGATACCCAAACATTAACCCCAGTATTGAAACATTATGACCCTTCGGCCTGACATAAACTAGTCCCGAGGGACCAACTAATCTTAGGTCAGGACACTGACATCCAGTGTCAGGGGTATACAGGGTTCCAATATGTCCAATATGTCAGTCATACCACAGAGACTGAAAACAAAAAGCATTAAAGTTTTAATATGGGAACTTAGAGCTCTCTAATCCTAACTGTTCCAAAACATGGATTTTTTTAGAACATGTAGTAACAGTGCCCAAGTTACAATTAGATGTGCAGTTTTGGAATTAGTTGTTAAAATTGGGTAGCTTAATAGACACATGCATTTTAAAGAATTATTTAATAAATAAATAAGTGTATGTGCGAATGAAGTAACCCATGTAAATGTATTAGTTTCTAAAAAGTTATTAATTGTAAGAGAAATTAAGACTTCAAGTTTAGACTAAAAAAATGACTCCAAAATATTCACTCCAAATTTGACTCCAAGGTCACTCCAAAATGTGACTCCAAGGTCACTCCAATTATTCACTGCACTCCATTCCAAGACTCCAAACCAAGACTCCACACCAAGACTCCACTCTGTATAATATACTATGCCCTTCAGCGAGCACTGACAGCTCTATTTTTAGTAACATGATACACTTTCTATCATACAAATATCGTCTGCTTGTAGCACGATTATAACTCGAGTTCAGATGATAAAAAGTTTTAGTGTAATTTTGATAAAATAGGTATGTATGACCTAAATAAATAATAAATTGCCTTTATTCTGAACATTGTTTCTTATTTAGGGCATCAAATTAAAGGCATGCACTACTTTTTCTAGCATAGTGTTGCATAGTGTTGCAGTGTGCTGTTAGGTTTGTCACATTCCTAGAATTCCATTTAAAAACCCTTATACCTCTGACAGTGCTTTAGCACCGCCAATAAAATCACAAAATCTGGTCCATTACTATATAACTGTTCTCAGCCGTTGTTCCCTGTAACATTTAAACTATTTTAAGACCTGCCACCTGCAGCTGGTTTGATTCATCAAATCTGGGATTTATAAAATCGTACGAACAACAACACAGGAAAAGCTTCACTTTCACGCACCATAGCGGAGGTAACTAATGTATACAAATATTAACTCAGCTATAATAGTTTTATTGTTTTCTCATGAAAACAAGCATGAACAAATATATATGATATGTGTGCTGTTTCTGTGCGCATGTGTCTGCCACGTACGTGTGTCAAATGTGTTGTACATGCATGTGCGCCCACGTGTGATTGCCTGTCTGTCTGACGGCCAGCCTGCGTGTGTGTCAGCCTGCGTGTTTGTCGGTTTGTATGATGTGTGCAGACAGACAATACAGTATTCATATCTCTCTCTCTCGCTCTCTCTAAAAAAAGATGAGATAAGAAGACGTATTGTTCATATACAATATATGGTCCATTTATTTTCCAGCTATGTCCGGTTGTTTCATAGTACGTTATTCCATCTATACCGTATCACTGCCCTGATATAATAAAGTATTGTTACGGATATTATCAGCGAGAAAAAAGAAAGAAAAGAGATATGATGACATATTGTTCAAATACAATATATGGTCCAGTTATTTCCCGGTGATGTCCATTTATTTCCCACTATGTCCAGTTATTTCCCGGCACGTTATTCTGTTTACTATATCACTTCCCTGATATAATAGAGTATTGTTGGGGATATTATGAGCGAGAAAACATGAAATATGATTACACATTGTTGAAATACAATATAGGGTCCACTTATTTCCCGGCAATATCAAGTCATTTCCCAGCTATCTCCAGTTATTTCCCAGCATATTATTTCGTCGACCATATCGCTGCCCTCATATAATTACGTTTTGTTACGGATATTATGAGCGCAAACACACGAAAGATGAGTCCAGTTATTTCCCAGCACGTTTTTCCTTCTAGCATATCACTGCCATGACATAATACAGTATTTTTACGCACGAAACACGAAAGATGAGATATTATACAATTATGGACTTTTCAGCTGTTATACATGATGTGATATGCACCAAAAAAATCATTATTGACCGAGGCGATAGCCGAGGTCAATAATGATTTTTTGGTACATATCAACATCATGTATAACAGCTGAAAAGTCCATAACTGTTTTATTATATAACCCTCAATTTACAATTATATAAAACAGGTCAATATCAAAAAAACAATTATATAAAACAGGTCAATATCAAAAAAACAGGTCAATATCGCTAGATATTTTTTCTAAAAAATTACTTTTTAGCCAATGAAAACGCGTCTATTTATAGGTTATATAATAAGATGACTTATTGTTCATATACGGTATATGGTCCAGTTATTTCCCGGCGATGTCCAGTTATTTCCCAGTATGTCCAGTTATGTCCCATTACGTTTTTTCCGTCTACCATATCACTGCCCTGATATAATAAAGTATTGTTACAGATTTTAATACCTCAATAGAGAGCGTGACATAAAAATGGGCGGAAAAACGTCTTAGATAACATATGATATTCAAATATAATATATGGTCCAGTTATTTCCCAGCAGTTATTTCCCAGCATGTTATTCCGTCTACCATATCGCTGCCCTGATATAATAAAGTATTGTTACGGATATTATGAGCGAGAAAATATGAAAAATGAGATATGATTACATATTGTTCAAATACAATATATGGTCCAGTTATTTCTCGGTGATGTCCATTTATTTCCCAGCTATGTCCAGTTATTTCCCAGCACATTATTCCGTCTACCATATCACTTCCCTGATATAATACAGTATTGTTATGGATATTATGAGCGAGAAAACATGAAAGATGTGATGAAATAGTGTTCAAATACAGTATATGATCCAGTTATTTCACAGGTATGTCCAGTTATTTCCTAGCACGTGTATTTAGTCTACCATATCAATACCCTGATATAATAGAGGATTTTATTACCTCATTAGAGAGTTTGACATACAAGTGGGCGGAAAAAACGTCTTAGATAAGATAGGATATTCAAATATAATATATGGTCCAGTTATTTCCCAAGAATGTCCAGTTATTTCCCAGCTATGTCCAGTTATTTCCCAGCACGTTATTTCGTCTACCATATCGCTGCCCTCATATAATAAAGTAGTGTAACGGATATTATCAGCCAGAAAACTTGACATATTGTTTAAATACAATATATGGTCCAGTTATTTCCCGGTGATGTCCAGTTATTTCCCAGCTATGTCCAGTTATTTCCTGGCACGTTTTACCGTCTAGTATATCACTGCCCTAAAATAATAGAGTATTGTAACGGATATTTTTAGCGAGAAAAAATGATGACATTATTCAAATACAGTATATAGTCCAGTTTTTTTCTTCCCGGCTGTGTCCAGTTGTTTCCCAGCGGTTATTTTCCTCTAACAATGGTACGGCTCTGATTTAATAGAGTGTTATTGGTTATAATATTGCCTCCTTAATGAGGTTGACATGAGGGATGGGCGGGAAAACATTGGAGTTGAGGTATGATGACATATTATTGAGATACACAATAATGTCCAGTTTTTTCTCGGCTGTGTCCATTTATTTCCCGGCGGTTATTTTCCTCTAACAATGGTACCGCTCTGATTTAATAGAATGTTATTGGTTATACTATTGCCTCATTAATGAGGTTGACATGAGGGATGAGCGGGAAAACATTGGAGTTGAGATATGATAACATATTATTGAGATACACAATAATGTCCAGTTTTTTCCCGGCTGTGTCCAGTTATTTCCCGGCGGTTATATTCCTCTAACAATGTACCGCTCTGATTTAATAGTGTGTTATTGGTTATACTATTGCCTCATTAGTGAAGTTGGCATGAGAGATGAGCGGGAAAACATTGGAGATGAGATATGATAACATATTATTGAGATACACAATAGTGTCGAGTTTTTCCCCGGCTGTGTCCAGTCATTTCCCGGCTGTTATTTCCCCCTAACAATGGTACCGCTCTGATTTAATAGGGTGTTATTGGTAATACTATTGCCTCATTAGTGAGGCTGGCATGAGAGATGAGCGGGAAAACATTGGAGATGAGATATGATAACATATAACTGAGATACACAATAATGTCTATTTTTTTCCAGGCTGTGTCCAGTTATTTTCCGGCGGTTATTTTCCTCTAACAATGGTACCGCTCTGATTTAATAGAGTGTTAATGGTGATACTGTTGCCTCCTTAATGAGGTTGACATGAGGGATGGGCGGGGAAAAATTGGAGTTGAGGTATGATAACATATTATTGAGATACACAATAATGTCCAGTTTTTTCTCAGCTGTGTCCATTTATTTCCCGGTGGTTATTTTCCTCTAACAATGGTACCGCTCTGATTTAATAGAGTGTTATTGGTGATACTATTGCCTCCTTAATGAGGTTGACATGAGGGATGGGCGGGGGAAAATTGGAGTTGAGGTATGATAACATATTATTGAGCTACACAATATCTCGGATGTGTCCAGTTATTTCCCGGCGGTTATTTTCCTGTAACAATGGTACCGCTCTGATGTAAAAGAGTGTTATTGGTTATACTATTGCCTCATTAGTGAGGTTGGCATGAGAGATGAGCGGGAAAACATTGGAGATGAGATATGATAACATATTATTGAGATACACAATAATATCCAGTTTTTCCCAGCTGTGTCCAGTTATTTCCCGGCGGTTATTTTCCAATAACAATGGTACCGCTCTGATTTAATAGAGCGTTATTGGTTATACTATTGCCTCATTAATGAGGTTGACATGAGGGATGAGCGGGAAAACATTGAAGATGAGATATGATAACATAATATTGAGATACACAATAATGTCCAGTTTTTTCCCGGCTGTGTCCAGTTATTTTCCAGCAGTTATTTTCCTCTAACATTGGTACAGCTCTAATTTAAGAGGGTGTTATTGGTTATACTATTGCCTCATTAATGAGGTTAACATGAGGGATGACCGGGAAAACATTGGAGTTGAGATATGATAACATATTATTGAGCTACACAATAATGTCCAGTTTTTCCCCGGATGTGTCCAGTTATTTCCCGGCGGTTATTTTCCTGTAACAATGGTACCGCTCTGATTTAATAGTGTGTTATTGGTTATACTATTGCCTCATTAGTGAAGTTGGCATGATTGATGAGCGGGAAAACATTGCAGATGAGATATGATAACATTATTGAGATACACAATAATGTCCAGTTTTTCCCCGGCTGTGTCCAGTTATTTCCCGGCGGTTATTTTCCTCTAACAATGGTACCGCTCTGATTTAAGAGGGTGTTATTGGTAATACTATTGCCTCATTAGTGAGGTTGGCATGAGAGATGAGCGGGAAAACATTGGAGATGAGATATGATAACATATTATTCAGATACACAATAATGTCCATTTTTTCCCCGGCTGTGTCCAGTTATTTCCCGGCGGTTATTTTCCTGTAACAAGGTACCGCTCTGAATTAATAGGGTGTTATTGGTTATACTATTGCCTCATTAATGTGGTTGACATGAGGGATGAGCGGGCAAACATTGAAGATGAGATATGATAACATATTATTGAGATACACAATAATGTCAAGTTTTTTCTCGGCTCTGTCCAGTCATTACCCGGCTGTTATTTTCCTCTAACAATGGTACCGCTCTGATTTAATAGAGTGTTATTTGTTATACTATTGCCTCATTAATGAGGTTGACATGAGGGATGAGCGGGAAAACATTGGAGTTGAGATATGATAACATATTATTACGATACACAATAATGTCCAGTTTTTTCCCGACTGTGTCAAATTATTTCCCGGCGGTTATTTTCCTCTAACAATGGTACCGCTCTGATTTAATAGAGTGTTATTAGTTAGACTATTACCTCATTAATGAGGTTGACATGTGGGATGAACGGGAAAACATTGGAGATGAGTTATTGATAACATATTATTGAGATACACACTAATGTCCAGTGTTTTCCCGGCTGTGTCCAGTTATTTCCCGGCGGTTATTTTCCTCTAACAATGGTACCGCTCTGATTTCAGAATGTGTTATTGGTAATACTATTGCCTCATTAGTGAGGTTGGCATGAGAGATAAGCGGGAAAACATTGGAGATGAGATATGATAACATAGTCTTGAGATACACAATAATGTCCAGTTTTTTCCCGGCTGTGTCCAGTTATTTTCCGGCGGTTGTTTTCCTTTAACAATAGTACCGCTCTGATTTAAGAGAGTGTTATTGGTTATACTATTGCCTCATTAATGAGGTTGACATGAGGGATGAGCGTGAAAACATTGGAGATGAGATATGATAACATATTATTGAGATACACAATAATGTCCAGTTTTTTCCCGGCTGTGTCCAGTTATTTACCGGCGGTTATTTTCCTCTAACAATGGTACCGCTCTGATTTAATAAAGTGTTATTGGTTATTATATTGCCTCATTAATGAGGTTGACATGAAGGATGAGCGAGAAAACATTGGAGATGAGATATGATAACATATTATTGAGATACACAATAATGTCCAGTTTTTTCCCGGCTGTGTCCAGTTATTTCCCGGCGGTTATTTTCCTCTAACAATGGTCCGCTCTGATTTAATAGAGTGTTATTGGTTATACTATTGCCTCATTAATGAGGTTGACATGAGGGATGAGCGAGAAAACATTGGAGATGAGATATGATAACGTATTATTGAGATACACAATAATGTCCATTTTTTCCCGGCTGTGTCTAGTTATTTCCTGATGGTTATTTTTCCTCTAACAATGGTACCGCTCTGATTTAATAGAGTGTTATTGGTTATACTATTGCCTCATTAATGAGGTTGACATGAGGGATGAGCGGGAAAACATTGGAGTTGAGATAAGATAACATATTATTGAGCTACACAATAATGTCCAGTTTTTTCCCGGCTGTGTCCAGTCATTTCACGGCGATTATTTACTTCTAACAATGGACCTCTCTGATTTAACAGAGCGTTATTGGTTATACTATTGCCTCATTAATGAGGTTGACATGAGGGATGAGCGGGAAAACATTGGAGTTGAGATATGAAAACATATTATTGAGCTACACAATAATGTCGAGTTTTTTCCCGGCTGTGTCCAGTCATTTCCCGGCGGTAATTTACTTCTAACAATGGTACCGCTCTGATTTAATAGAGTGCTATTGGTTATACTATTGCCTCATTAGTGAGGTTTGCATGAGGGATGAGCGGGAAAACATTGGAGATGAGATATGATAACATATTATTGAGATACACAATAATGTCCAGTTTTTTCCCGGCTGTGTCCAGTCAATTCTTGGCGGTTATTTTCCTCTAACAATGGTACCGCTCTGATTTAATGGAGTGTTATTGGTTATACTATTGCCTCATTAGTGCGGTTAGCATGAGAGATGAGCGGGAAAACATTGGAGATTAGATATGATAACATATTATTGAGATACACAATAATGTTTTTTTTTCCCCCGGCTGTGTCCAGTTATTTCCAGGCTGTTATTTTCCTCTAACAATGGTACCGCTCTGATTTAATGGAGTGTTATTGGTTATACTATTGCCTCATTAGTGCGGTTAGCATGAGAGATGAGCGGGAAAATATTGGAGATAAGATATGATAACATATTATTGAAATACACAATAATGTCCAGTTTGTTCTCGGCTGTGTCCCGTTATTTCGCGGCAGTTATTTTCCTCTAAAATTGGTACCGCTCTGATTTAATAGAGTGTTATTGGTTACACTGTGTCCAGTTATTTCCCAGCGCCTATTTTTCTCTAACAATGGTGCAGATCTGATTTAATACATTGTTATTGGTTATACTATTGCCTCATTAGTGCGGTTAGCATGAGAGATGAGCGGGAAAACATTGGAGATTAGATATGATAACATATTATTGAGATACACAATAATGTGATTTTTTCCCCCGGCTGTGTCCAGTTATTTCCAGGCTGTTATTTTCCTCTAACAATGGTACCGCTCTGATTTAATGGAGTGTTATTGGTTATACTATTGCCTCATTAATGAGGTTCACATGAGAGATGAATGGGAAAACATTGGAGATGAGATATGCTAACATATTATTGAGATACACAATAATGTCCAGTTTTTTCCCTGCTGTGTCCAGTTATTTCCCGGCGGTTATTTTCCTCTAACAATGGTACCGCTCTGATTTAATAGAGTGTTATTGTATATACTATTGCCTCATTAATGAGGTTGACATGAGGGATGAGCGAGAAAACATTGAAGATGAGATATGATGACATATTATTGAGATACACAATAATGTCCAGTTTTCCCCCCGGCTGTGTCCCGTTATTTCCCGGCGGTTTTTTTCCTCTAACAATTGTGCCGCTCTGATTTAGTAAAGTGTTATTGGTTATACTATTGCCTCATTAATGAGGTTAACATGAGGGATGTGCGGGAAAACATTGGAGATGAGATATGGTAGCATATTATTGAGATACACAATAATGTCCAGTTTTTTCCCGGCTGTGTCCCGTTATTTCCCAGCGGTTATTTTCCTCTAACAATGGTGCCGCTCTGATTTAATACATTGTTATTAGTGATACTATTGCCTCATTAATGAGGTTTTCATGAGAGAGGAGCGGAAAAACATTGGAGATAAAATTTGATGACATATTGCGATACACTATATGGTCCAGTTTTTTCCCGGCTGTGTCCAATTATTTCCCGGCGGTTATTTTCCTCTTACAATGGTTTCGCTCTGATTTAAGAGAATGTTATTGGTTATACTATTGCCTCATTAATGAGGTTGACATGAGAGATGAGCGGGAAAACATTGGAGATGAGATATGATAACATATTATTGAGATACACAATACGGTCCAGTGTTTTTCCGGCTGTGTCCAGTTATTTCCCAGTGGTTATTTTCCTCTAACAAGGGTGCCGCTCCGCTTTAAGATATTGTTATTTGTTATACTATTGCTTCATTAATGAGGTTGACATGAGACATGATCGGGAAAACGTTGGAAATGAGAAATAACATACTATTGAGATACACAATATGTTTTTGTTTTTTTCTCGGCTGTGTCCAGGTATTTCCCAGGGTGTTGTTTCTTTTAATATTTCCGTCGCTCTGATATAATCGAGTGTTATTGGTTATACTATTACCTCATTATTTATATTGACATGAAAGTTGAGAGGGCAAACTTCAGATATGAGGTATGATAACATATTATAAAGATACGCAATATGATCCAGTTTTTTCCCGGCTGTGCCCAGGTATTTCCCTGCGGTTATTTTTCTCTAATACTGCCTCTGTTCCAATATATTAGATTGTTGTTGGTCATAAATGCGGTTGACATGAGGGATGGTTGGGAAAGAGATGAGGTATGATAACATATTATTCAGATACACAATAGTGTCATTTTTTCCCCCAGCCGTGTCGATTTATTTCCCAGGGTGTTGTTTCCTCTAATATTGCCGTCGCTCTGATATGATAGAGAGTGTTTGATCCAATATTTGTGAGGCTGCGATTTTTATCTAGTGCGGATGACTTAAAAATTATACAACTTGATTAGACATGCCGTAAAACAAAGTTGTAAAATATATAAAAAATTGTAACTTATGTCATCCTAAGTAGACTTCGTCCATCCATTTCATCCATTTCCCGATACTGTTCAGTTAGTTCCAAATGCATTTCTTCCTCCAATGTTAATTATAATTTGAGTTTATAAAGCTGGGTGGTATGCAATTACACCAAACTGAGACTAATAGTGTAGAAAAGCGATAACAAAATGTGTAATTTATTTTCCAGGACATTTTCTTTTCGGCAAAATATTTATATCTTGCTTGCATAGAACTACATTAACAGTAAACTATCCAGCTTTAATCCAACTCTAATTTGACTTCGTTTATTGTTATAATTCAGTACTAATAAACATAGTAGTGGAAAGTATATATACACGAGTTATGTATTTCAGTAGGAATTTGTATACGAAATTTCTGGTGTAAACTATAAGTCTTCTGCATGTATGTGTACGTTAACATTACTTAAACCTGTGAGACGGTCCCTGCAAGCGGATATGTTATTTTTCGCCTTAAGTGATACGCGCATGCGTATTGTAACTTCCGTCCAGTTTTTTTCTTGTCCAGTTTTTCCCCGTTACACACCGGGCGTACTCTAGCAAATCAAATGTGAAGAAATAAAAGTGCTTATTTTTTTAAAATCAGCAATAAAAATTGAAGTGGGGTAGGGGGTGAGGCACTATTTTTACTCCAAAACATTTTTTGTTTATTTTTTCTTAGTATTTTCTTGTATCTGTGCTAAAATACATTACATCCAGTATTCGCCAGCGTGTGTCGCTTCTTTTACAGCGAAGTATACCAGTTTGATTTTCTCGTTTATCTCCCTTTCTTGTCGGTATATTATCGTTATTCTTCTTGGTATGCCGAATGATGTTTACATCGCGGTCTTTTTTAAAATGTTGTCTAACATCCCGCCGTACGCTGATGTGTTAGATGTTACCAAACATGCACTGGATAACAACCAGGAACTAGACAGTTTGGGACGAGGTCTACACCTTCAGTTTCCCAACGAGGTAATTAAAACACTGTTATTCCACCCTATTCAAGATATCAAATCAGAACATATACTGAAGCGAAAAAGAAACGCAACTCGGGCATTCCCGCTATATATTGTATATAGTCTGCACACTTAATTCCACATACTATTCCAAAGAAATCCCAGTATGTTTTGTAAAATAAAATTTGCAGTTATCTAGAGAAAGGACACAACGTTGATGTTGATGTTGTATACATTTTAATCACAGTACACTTTGTAACAAACAATTCATAAATGTTGAAAATCCTCATTGACTTGAGCCATTTCACTTTGCAAAATGTTGCATCCTAAGTTTGCTCACTTGTTTGAGCCAAACGCGTACTCTGTCAATAATGAAACTTTGAAGTAATACTATTTGCTGTATTAGGTGTTTTAGTCTCCTTTTTTCCTAAAGGAAAGGTCTTACCATGTACCATTAGATTAACAGCAGCATATTGTACATACAATATATAGCGGAAATTCCGGAGTAGCGTTTCATTTTCGTTTCAGTATATTTTCGACAGGCCCTTCAAAACAGATACCAAAAGTTAAACGTGAACACTTAATAATGATGAAATTTCTCAACAAAACATCATTGTAAAACCGTGAATTAATCGAAATATGATTGGATGTAAAATATATTAAAAACAGAAAAAATGGAAAGGCTATGCTCATGTCAAAAGTATACTTAGCGTCAAAAATGCTCTACCGCATATATACTGTTATCTTTTTATTTTAGGTGGAATGGCGGCAAATTTCGAAAACCCCAACCTAACTGGTTTTCTAAACATCAATGGCTGAGGTACTCCGTCAAGTGTGATGCCCTGTTCTGTGGTCCGTGATCTCTTTTTGGCTAGGAAGACCCGAAAAGAAATATCATGGTGAGAAGTGCATTCACTGACTGGTGTAACTTCACAAAGGTAATAAATAAGCACGAACAATCGGATTACCATCTTCAACAATGTGCAGCCGCCGAGACCTTTGTCGCAATCATGCGCGGAGAGAAGAAAGACATCGCATGTAGTATGTCGTCTAGGTACAACGCGGTAGTAGAAAAGAACAGAAAAATACTAGTGAGTAGGCCTATAGTGGAAACCATTTTTCTTTGCGGAAAACAAAATATTGCACTGAGAGGCCACGAGGACTGTTCTAGCAATTTTCAAGCTTTACTCCACTTCCAGGCAAAACGTGATCCTATCTTGAAACAACATCTGAATGAAGGGGATCCTAGGACGAAGTATACCTCGCCAATGGTTCAGAACGAACTTATAGATATTTGTGGTAAAATTATTTCGGATGAAAATGTATCGTCATGCAACAGTGCACTGTTTTTTGGATTTATTGCTGACGAGGCCACTGACGCTGCAACCACGGAGGAAATGGCAATGTGTCTGCATATTTTTTGACGAAAACAAACAAGAATTGCGAGAGAACTTCTTTGGTTTTGCTGCGAGAGAACTACAGGAGAGTCTCTTGCACAATCTTTACTGGACAACCTTAGAAAAGCAGGTTTGTTTCAAAAAGAGTTCATAATTACTTTCTAGTGACTTCGTAAGGATCATCTTGGTGTATTTACAGCGATAAAAAATAAATTTAGTACAAGTATTAAATAAAACATGTAGAATTTATCAATTTCATAATATTTGCCAAATTCATTTTCCGAAATTCGACATCCGCACCTTGCTAAGATAACAAGATTTTCGTCACCTATATTGAAATTAAACTTTAAACCAAGTGTCATTAAACGTTTTGATCTGCATTTTAAGATTTTACAAAAATTTCATTCTAGGTATTGCGATTCAGAAGATGCTTGGACAGGGCTATGATGGAACGGCCAACATGTCGGGAATTAATAAGGGCGTGCAAGCCAGGATTAGGAGGCAGGTTCCAGAGGCCATTTACACACATTGTAAGGCACACAGCTTGAACTTAGCCATAGTCCATGCTTCAGAGGAAGTCTACGCTCGTAACATGATGAACATTGTACAACAGGTCGCTTTCAACTATTCTGCCAAGCGTCTTCTTCGTTTCCATAGCAACCTCGAGAACGACAACGTCAGCAGAGAACAAATGGAGAACCGAACTAAACTACAATCTCTATGCGAGACGAGATGGGCCGCTCGTGCTGACGCACTCCACACATTCGTGAGTGCTTGCATGTAATACTAGTAAACAAAGTCGTTTTTTAATTGATCCAAATATTTAAATTATAAAATTATCTTTAAGATACACACAAAACCAGTAACCTAAAATGATCGATACATATTGACAATTCTGTTACAGCTACTACAATTTACAGATCAATATATGACAATTTTAATAAACATTGTAAAGGAAACCAATTATAAGCTTATCGCCCGGTTTTAATGAATGAGACTCTAATCCCTTCATTATCGTGAAATTTCCGACAACTGCCGTATATCACTTTTACTGTTAACTTTTATTCTTATTGTTACAGGACTGTTGTCGCGTCATTGTTACAGGACTGTTGTCACGTCATTGGACGAACTGTCACGAGATTATGGAGACACTAAGGCAGCCGGTCATCTGCACTCGATCCTGAACTTTGATTTTATAATTACACTGGTTGCAATCGAGCACCTCCTAGCAGCCGGGGCACCATTGTCCAAGTTGTTGCAGCAGAAGGCATGTAATCTGGTTGAGGCAGCCGCTGAAACTCGTGTTGTGATAACCCTTATACAGGTTTGTGTTTTATAGCATAATCATTTCAAGTCACTATACGATAAAGTGACAACAATACCTCTATTGTCACTC
Source organism: Cyrtodaria siliqua (assembly GCA_037043455.1). NCBI lineage: Eukaryota > Metazoa > Mollusca > Bivalvia > Adapedonta > Hiatellidae > Cyrtodaria > Cyrtodaria siliqua. The sequence continues at coordinate 18,046 of JAWPHD010020464.1, read as the reverse complement.
TCAACAAGTCGAGCTAATGAGTTGAGAATTTATAGTAAGATTACTACATGTATCACATTACTTATGGTGTGGAGTGGAATAACACCATTCTATATTTTCGATATACCGCTAGTGGTATAACTAATTAACTATGCAAATTAGCTCAGTATGAGCTGTCAAAAAATCGATAATGACTATGATCCAATTGCCACGTTTTATATCTGTTTCGCGTATTAAAATGCAAAAAAAGTCGATATGTGAGTTATGTGATAAATAGAATCTAACATTCGTTCACATTCATTCTTGTATTTATTAAACTTGTTAGCAAAACTGTTAATAAATTCAACAATGAACGAGTACTCATTAAGATCCTCTGTGTCGAGTATAACGTTTATTGATATTAACATGTTGATAAGAATATGCTATGCATTATATTTCATTTATTATTTCAATACGAGAGAAATGCCGACAGTGTGTGGGACGCTCTATACAACAAAGCCGTTAGCCTGGCAGCACATGTGGATGTTGAACCGTCGTTGCCTCTCAATCGTGGACGTCAACTGCACCTACTGCGACTGCAACGCAGTTTTGTAAAGGAAATATGTACCTCCCATTTGTTGACCACTTGCTGTCCGATCTTGACGCCAGACTACTACAAGCCAACGCTTGCTTTAGTACACAATACCTGTTACCTACAGAGGTACAGTGGTCCATTATTAAATTCTTTTTTTTTTAAATGTTGCATGTTCATATAGCTACATAATTTAAAGTAGTATCATAAAAGTTACATTGATAGACATATTTGTGAATGTTGATTATAGCTTTAAATTGGTCCGAGACAAGCGAAGTACACTGGGTTCCCAGAATTGTTATCATTGTTTTTGTTATTTGAGTCTATATTTGCTATTACTTATCTCATATAAGAAGAAAAACATCGAATTTTTATACTCGTATTCTATTTTCAGATAAGGAAGGCCAATCTGACGGATCAACGTGTCAGAGATATTTTTAGCGCATTCGAAGGCGATCTAGAAATGACTGAGGATGAATTCGTGCGCGAATGTAGCCGATGGAGGACCAGATGGACAACCAATGACGTTAATACAGCAGAGTGTCTAGCGGACAGTTACGTATGGCCAGTCAGACGCTTTATCACGGCATTCGGAAATTCTTGTGCATCCTTCTTGTTATGCCAGTGTCCACGGCAACGGCTTTCTACAATGCGCCGTCGCCGTGTAAACACGTACTTGAGAGGCACCATGGGAACGGAACGTCTTTCAGGTCTAGGACTTCTAAACATTTACCGAGAGTATAACTTAATAAATTCAGTCTGTGTGACTCTAATAGATCTCAATCTCGTTAACATCAGATCCAAAAAATTCGCTCCACTACTTTCCGCTAAATCACTACTTTCCGCTAAATCTTTCCGCTATTTAGCGGAAAGTAGTGGAGCGAATATTTTGGATTTGATTTTAATGAGATCCAGGACAATCGGTAGCTAGTTTGTAGCATACCACTGTTGACATTTTCTGTTAACCTAGGGTGATAAGAAAAAAATCATTATATTTTGTATCATTATAAATTCAACTTAACTGAATACAATTTTAGGAAATTTATCCCAAGTATCAAATTATACAGTCGCTCAAAAGTATGCATCTTGAAACGTACAGTATATCATACATTGAAATAAACTATGTCGGATAGCAATCCGTTTCATTAAACATTGATGAATAATATCTTATCTGGGTTAATATTCATATAATGGATTGAAGTCGGAGTATCAAGTTTCAATAAACTTGTTATAATTTTGTTGGTTTGATTTTTATTCTATTTATTAAAAACACACTTAATGAATGGAGGCGAGAGCCTCCAAAATCTCGCTCAAATGAAGCCACAAATCTCCGAAATTGCACTCCAATTTCAATTTTTTCCCGAACCCCCACCAGCAGCCTCCCTCCAAAAGGCTCTGGCTACGCCCCTGCAAGCGTAAATAATACTATGGCTGATCTGAGTATCAAAGAACGATCAAAACAATTACATGTAGACCTGTGTGAAGAAAACGTGGGTATTTTTGCGATGAACCCCCACCAGCAGCCTCCCTCCAAAAGGCTCTGGCTACGCCCCTGCAAGCGTAAATAATACTATGGCTGATCTGAGTATCAAAGAACGATCAAAACAATTACATGTAGACCTGTGTGAAGAAAACGTGGGTATTTTTGCGATGGCGCGCCGTCGAATTCGTTCTAGTTTGTCTTGTCAACACTCTAGCACCTCCATTTTCATCCGATCTTTACCAAACTTTACGAGATTGTTAAAAGCAATAAAAGCTTGAAGAGTTCGAAAACCAGCCAGATCGGACCAGTAACACCGGAGTTATTGCCCTTGAATTATTGAAAAATGTGTTTTTGATGTCAACTCTAGCACCTTCGGTTTTCGTCCGATCTTTACCAAACGTTACCACATTGTTAACATCAATGAAAGCTTGGACGAGTTAAAAAAACAGCCAGTTCAGGTCAGTAACTCCGGAGTTATTGCCACTGAATTAACGAAAATTGCACAAACTATGCCAGAGTAATATCAATGAAAGCTGGGACGACAGGTCGGACCAGTAACACCGGAGTTGTTGCCATTGCATTATTGAAAAATATCTTAACTTTCTGATGTCAACACTCTAGCACCTTCGTTTTTCATCCGATCTTTACCAAACTTCACCAGATTGTTAATATCAATGAAGTCTGGGATGAGTTAAAAAACCAGTTCAGATCAGTAACACCGGAGTGTGTGCCCTTGAATTAACTAAAATTGCTATAGTTTGTCTTGTCAACACTCTAGCGCATCCATTTTGCATCCTACCTTTACTAAACTTTGCCAGCTTGTTGACAATGACGACAGCTCGGTCAAGTTCGAAAACCAGCCAGTAACACCGAAGTTATGACCCTTGAATTATTGAAAAAATTGTTAAATTGTTTATGTCAACACTCTAGCACTTACGTTTTTCATCTTACCTTTACCAAACGTTATCTGGACTACAAAGCCTGGACTAGTTCTGCTGCAACCCTGGCCAGATTTCAATGAACTTGGCAAGGATGATCAGTATCAAGCCTTGTTGTGCTTATCATCACCATGTTCCGGTTGAATGATTTTTGGCGGAGTTATGGCCCTTTAAAGGTTTTAGTATACACACTTTGCACTTGTTCTCCTGCCTGGATTTCCATGAAACTTGGTAGGGATGACCATTACCAAGTCTAGTTGCACATATCTTCGTGGTGTTCCAGTTGAATGATTTTTGGCGGATTTATGGCGCTTTCTCCTCTATGGGAGACATCTGTTTTTACTAAAAACAACCCCTAGTTCTAATTTAGTATGGTTATTTAGGGACTCGAGGCACAACAATTATATAAAATGATCATACATAAAGGGGCCCCTCTACAGGCGGTCAAAACCTATTTTATACAATTGTTGCGCCTCTAGTTCTTAAATGACCATACCAAGTTAGAACTAGGCCTCTTGTTTGCACTGTTAGCATGGGTCATGGGTTTAAGTTTCTTTTGTGGGTGTTTTATGTATGTTTTTTTTTTTTACAATAGTTTAACAATAGGAATTTTATGAAGACACCACTTGATATAAGAGCCGTTTTAGCAAGTAGAGCGTGCACAGGCCTTCTTGGGCCTCTTGTTTCTATATTATACAACAGAATAAAAAGAAATCAAATCATAATCTGGACGTAAGTATTAATCCAGCCATTTGCATAATGTTTTTCAAGTCAGCTTTAGCCATTGACTCAACAATAATGACAAGCATTTTGTGGAAGGTAAATATGTTTCTAGGTTACCTTTAAATGTAAATTGTTTCAAGTATTCAAGTTTTCAAACATACAGGTGCTTATAAAGAAAATTAAACGGATCGTACATTTTGACTATTTAATGGAGAGATGAATTCAGGCAATACTATCTAATGCTTTTCTAATATAGAAAACATAATACATACATATATAAACCACAACAATATGAAGAAAAAACACCGGGATTCAAAGCTTTTGTCCTAAATAAGAAAGGCTTCTGCTTCCTTTTTAATTTGTGACAACCATTTTTTAATGTAGATACGCTTACAAATATCAACTCATGCATCGTATCCTCACTATCCTGGCAACTGGGTTCTGACAACTGAACCAGAAGTCAGTCCAGCTTAACGTTTTTATGAAACTTCCAACACAACGTGTGCATATATCATACCACTCTCTGGGGGAAAAAAGTAGTTATTTTACCCAGATGTTATAGCTTTTCTCTACCTTTTAAGATCAGGCAGATGATGATGTTAAACCTTTCATCAATAATGATATTGAACCCTTAACCCGCTACACATATATATAATGGACTGTTCTTTCTTTGAATTAAGACCATTGATTGATGTGACAAAGGGGAAGGGGGGGGGGGATGACTGATTAGCAGCCGGCCATTGTAAATTCGACGCTCCGGTTTTGTTGGCCTGGCTGGTTAAAGCCGTTTATATTGAGTCTATAGTTTTGATTCTCAAAATATGTAAGTTATATGGTACAACTCGTCGGCAGTAGGCTTAGAAACGGTGTACATGTTGTTAAATGTGTCTGTTGTTGGTGGGATAGCTACTTTAAAAACTAGTATTAGCAGTCAATGGCGCTAGCATTGTCTATGAAAAGCAACAACCGAGGGTGTTCTACTGGTTTCTTATAATAATTAAGCGGAAATGACGCAGGTCTTCTGTCATAAGCAAGTATTAATACGTGTAATCATGGATTTCAGAATCGATAAGTGATCCACAGTCTACTGATAAAACATGCAACCACATTATTAAATCGGTATAAGAGACACAAATTGCACATTTATGACACACCACGAACACTGCATGGCGTTGACGTTGAATACACAGGACACAACATTTGAGCGATTCTATACATATCTCAAGCAGTTCAGAAGCATAACACAGGACACGAACATTGCATTACATTGACCTATGGCCTTGTCCTTTATGACATGGGGCGTCCGTGGCCGAGTGGTTAACGTCTCTGACTTGCAATCACTTGCCCCTCACCGCTGTAGGTTCGATCCCTCAGGGGCCTTGGAATCTTTATGTGAGGAAGCTATCCAGCTAGCTTACGGAACGTCGGTGGTTCTACCCAGGTGCCCGCCCGTGCACGAAAATTGCCCGGAGGGGCATCTGGGGTCTTCCTCCACCAATGGAAGCTGGAAAGTCGCCATATGACCTTAGCTGTTGGTGCGACTATAAAATCCAATTCAACCATCAACCTTTATGACATGACAATGCATTTGGTAATCGACGCGTCATCTTGCAATAATGCATACACAATCCAAGTTTCAGATGAAATACGCTAATCTACGCTTAACATCAAAATCAAATTATTGCATATTGCAGTTATTTACCTAATCAAGGGCCATAGCTCTGTAAAGAGTATGCTTTTTGTCGAACTCGTCCAATATGTTTATGGTATAAACATTTGTTAACAAATTTGGTTGAGTTATTGCGGATTTATAACATTTAATCAAGGCCAATATTTTTTTGTAACCGGTCCCTCGATTTTGTTAAATGTTCATCTCGTCCAAACACCCAACCCAGTTTGGTAAACATCCAATATAGTTCAGTGCTAATAACTCATAGTCGAAATCGTTGCACATTGTCGAAATTGTTCAACCTCTTATTTAAGCAAACATGGTGAACTCTAAAAGCCTTCAGTCTAAAGTTATCGCATTCGCAAGCTACAAGTTCATTCTATACATACACCGGCTACGTCACAACTGACGGTCAGAAGCGCAGCGAACCTGGCGGACACAATGGCTACACGTTACTTCTTTGTCAATAATCAAGGGGCACTAACTCTGTAAACCAGTCCATGATTTTGTTTCATCATCGAACTCGCCCGAGATCAGTTATTTTGAAAAGAAAACAACATTTCTCTCCAGTAATAGCGGACAATAACTCCGTAATGCATGTCACGATTTGCTCATATTTTCAAACTGCGCTTCGAGATCTTTTGAAAACCTTCAAACCAAATTGTGTGAAAATTCGTAACTATTTACTAGTTACTACACTCTCAGAAGTATGATCCAGCAGTCGAATGACGACGACAGCAACGTACGGAAACGTTTTTGTTACTGGATCAAGCAAGTTTGTTGTTGTGGAAAAGCCAATTAAGATGTCACTTGCTGTGAGTATTATTTGCATATTATTAATGTATACTGCAGTCTACTTTATTTACAGGGCAAAACACTGGAGGAGGTCATTTATTCTTTTTTAATACTTTCTTCTTTTTTTGGTTGATTTTCCTTGTATGGTTGTGGTAGGTCGTCATTAGATGGCGTTCTTTTTTTGGTTGATTTTCCTTGTATGGTGGTGGTAGGTCGTCATTAGATGGCGGTGCCAAGTCGGTAGTTTGAACTTCATCTAGATGACAAGAAGAGCCATTCGAGTGACCGAAATGTGGCTGGTACACAACAAATGGCACAAACGTTGTTTCTCGTTCCATGGCAACATTTTCCATGCCTTCGATTGGCGCATCATCACGACTACCAATTGGCGGAAGTCGATCTTGATTCATTTCTGGCGCAGGTATATGTCCATTTTCTGCAGCAAACATACGGAAATTCGAAATGTTAAAAGGAAAGTTGCCAATTCGGAGAATTGCAGGATGTAGGACGCCCGTGCCAGGCGTGATCATCATTGTCGTCTGCTCGTTCTGCTTGCATGCGGCAATAAGCAAGATGACGCAGCTGATAAACGCCAGAATGAGACCGATGGTGGACAAGGCAAGCGCCCATGGAGCTCGGACATCTGCAAGCTGATAACCAGCCGACTCGGTGATAAGATTGATGGCAGTTTTGGCGTCTTGGATAGACAACCCTACTTTGATAACAGCTGGCAAGACGAGGGTTCCTGAAAAAAGTGTTTACCAAATAATTTGAGAATGATTTATCAACAATATTTTAACAAGAGAATGATTTATCAACAATAACTTAACGAGAGAATGATTTATCAACAAGAGAATGATTTATCAACAATAACTAAACAACAGAATGATTTATCAACAATAACTTAACTTGAGAATGATTTATCAACAAGAACTTAACAAGAGAATGATTTAGCAACAATAACTTAACAAGAAAATGATTTATCAACAGGAACTTAACAAGAGAATGATTTATCAACAATAACTTAAGTTGAGACTGATTTATCTACAAGAACTTAACAAGAGAATGATTTATGATTTATCAACAAGAACTTGACAAGAGAATGATTTATCAACAAGAACTTAACTTGAGAATGATTTATCTACAAGAACTTAACAAGAGAATGATTTATGATTTATCAACAAGAACTTAACAAGAGAATGATTTAGCAACAAGAACTTAACAAGAGAATGATTTATCAACAATAACTTAACTTGAGAATGATTTATCTACAAGAACTTAACAAGAGAATGATTTATGATTTATCAACAAGAACTTAACAAGAGAATGATTTATCAACAAGAACTTAACAAGAGAATGATTTATCTACAAAAACTTAACAAGAGAATGATTTATCAACAAGAACTTAACAAGAGAATGATTTATCTACAAGAACTTAAGCGAAATATTTACCAAGAATTTGTAAGAAATGTGTATTTAGTAATGTACATGTTGTAATTCCAACATATCAAACACAACAAACACTTTCGGTGCTACCGTTTCGTAGTTCTCGGTACCGGAAATAAATACCAAAATAAGGCACTCAAACAAAGGACTTAGACATTTATTTGTGTCGGGTCGATATTACCATTTGCTCAATTGCTTTGCAAGGTTTTTACTTCAGTAATTATGTTCGAGTTCCCATATCGACATACATTATCGCCGTGAGTTCTCAGTCCCAATACTCTCTAACATTCTATGTCGTGTATGTGTTAAAAATATCATTCCTCATTAATAACATGCAAAACTGTATGCATTTTTCATGCATGGGTGGAGCTTAGATAATATCAGCTTGTATGTATACATATTACTGGGATGAAAATCGCCCTGCCATTATACGTACCGCGCACATGCTATATTCTGACAATACAAACGCACCTGAAAGTAGCATCATTGCAGACGACATTGAAGATAACACCTTGGGAGACAATCTCATGGCCTCACACAGACCCAGTACCGCCACGAAGATACCGACGGAACAAAAGAATAACGCCAGGGTAAGTTCAACCTCTATCTCCACCCAGCTAAGATCACTTAGATCTGAGGAAAAAACAAAGAACAGTTCTTATAAATCAAATTGGCATTATGGCACACAATCTTAAAAATGTGAGTTAGGTTTGAATGCCTTTCCCCACGTTAATCATGCTCTCAGTTGCAATAAAAAGGTGACATTCGGTATTTGAAAAATATACTAGTTATACATATGGTAGTTAAAAAAAAATTCTACGGCAACTATAGTAGTGAACCTGTATGTTGTACTCATTTAGAACAACCATATTCGAAGAATTATGGTCCACCAATGTAAAAATCAGTTGATATGTAGTAAAAACCTCGACAAAAATCGTCAATTTTTAAAAATCAAAGGGCCATAACTTCAGCATGATTTGTGTGATCTGGTTCATAATGGAACTCGGCCGAGATAGTAAGCCCATAAACATTAACTCAAAGTTCCATCAAGATTGCTGTATAAATGTTAAAGTTATTGAGGGAATCGAAAAAAACTTCAATTTCAAAAATCCAAGGGCCGTAACTCCGGCATTATAGGTGTGATCTGGCTGGTTGACTTTGGCCTAGATATTATTGCCATACACATTGTCCTAAATCAAGTTTCATCAAGATTGAACAATATATATTAAAGATATTGCCGCAAAAATCGGGAAATTAAACAAATGCAAGGGCCATAACTCCTGCATTATACTTGCGATCAGGCTGGTTACCAAAAACGGCTTAGATATTATGGCCATAAACATTGTCCCAAAGTTTCATTAAGATTGAATTATAAATGTTAAAGTTATTGAGCGGAAACCGCAACAAATCTTCAATTAAAAAAAGCCAAGGACCATAACTCCGGCATTATATATGCGATCAGGCTGGTTATCAAACTTGACCTAGGTAGTATGGCCATAAACGTTTTCCTGAAGTTTCATCAATATCGGATTATTAGTATTAAAGTTATTGATCGGAAACGGAAAGTTGCAAATTCGGTAGTCGCCTTTGGCGGTGAACAAAAAACACAACACGGCATCATCTACGCACATCTGAAGTACGTATAATCTGGATTCGGGTAGGCCCACCATGCACTATTGTGACATCGTCTGCGATGTTATGACGATTATAGGTACGACGATACGATTTCGAATATGCGATTTAACGGTAACATCGTAACACTGGCATTGTAAAATCTTCACGTTAATTATTTGCTAAAGGCACGGGCCCTTAAATTTCCGTTGAAAGAAATACACTTTTGTTTCAATTAAATCAAAATCTTATTTTCTTGTAACGTTCATACACTTCGAAAAAAAACACTCCTTCACAAATCCATATGTTGCAGCAGATTTTGATTAATACGGGACATTGCGTGTAAAAAAAATCCGTTTGCCGTTTGTTATCATGTTGTCACATCCGGGTATAAGACACTTATCCTGTACTTAACAGTGTTAAATGCAATACTGAATTATTTTCAAATGAACTCTTACGCAGCAGACAGAATCCATTATATTAAAACCCAACTGTCGCATCGTCCCTATATGGATTATCTGCTGGGTACAATATAATTTAGCAATTTTACCTAACACGATACAATTACCATATAATTATATACAAGCAAGGTTTTACGCAAGCGTAAAATTGCTGCCGAGAGAAAATAGCATTATTTCTGGGTAGGAACTGAGAACAAAGATTAACATAATAACAGACCAAGTCACGGGTGTTAAAACAATATTCACAAAGAGACGTAAACACGCCATGACCGTTTTTTTCACCGGACCCAATTTGTGCCACCAAACATTCTAAATCAAGGTGGGCGAATCCTTGACATGCCTTACAAATTGATTACATATTCACCTTTGTAGCACGACGTGCTAAAGTACACATCAGCACAGAAATACAATTACTCACATGTATGGGATGCGTTTGCGTTAGCGTGCATTACAACACAGATAAACTGTTTATTGCTACCATATAAGATTGCGTTATCAAAGTGAAAAAACTCAAAAAAACTATTCATTGCTACCTTACCATGTGCAATTACTAAAACAATATAAGAGTCGCTGCCGTTTCGGCAGCGAATAACCATTATCCGTTATGGCAGTCATCTTGAATCCGGTAGCCATCTTGGGTGACAGTTATCAGTTAACATTTCATAGTAAAAGGTTATTCAGCAGAAAAATATAATTTTTAGATATGGCAGCCATCTTGGGCTTCGAAGGAAGTTGAAATTCGTTATAGCCCACGCAATATTGTAAACATTCTTAGATGTTACATTTCATGAAAATCTGCCGAGCAGATTTGGATAGAGGCCCCTGTGTGTGTATAGTCTTTGGTTTATTGTTTCTCTGCATTTTAACCAATAGAACATTCTACGGTTATAGACAATAGAGTCTGGACTGTGTGGAAAGAAGCTCTAAGAAATTATTTCCTTTTATATCCAACCATCTGATCAAAACTAACTTCATGTTGTTTCTTTCTCTCGGAGTGAGGTGGGGTTGGGGTGGAGGCGGGGAGGGGCAAGGGTGGAATAATGACGACCAGGTCTAACGAGCATGAGCCAGAATGACGTAAAGGACACACCTTTTTTCGGGGTGGGGTGTGAGGGGTTGGGGGGCGGGGGTAGTGGGATGGGTGGAGCAGTGTGAATTCCACCTCTTTTGACAAGCGTAATGGCGCTAATTTTGTCCAGACCACAATATCAGATTATTATTCATTATTGATTTAAACAAGCCTGATGGTCTGGTGTTGTTTTCCTGTTTTATTTATTCATCTTTTAATGTACGTCATGTAGACAAAATCAATCAATCAATACAACCTGTGCTTTAAATGAGTCTTGCTGCAATAACGAACTTAAGCCAGACACGCTGTGTATATTACTGCATATTATATATTATTACTGTTGATAAATGTAGACTGTATAGCACCGTCTCTAGATCGTTATACTTGTCTCTTAGATTAAAACATAGGAGCTTACCAGCTAGAGAGCTTACCAGCTAGAGATCTTTCAAGCTTAGGCAAATGAAGAGTTTACACAAGAGCTTGCATGCTAAATCATTGGTTGAATGTTTTATCAGAGCTTACCTGTTTAAGAATTGGTAAGAATATGTAAAAGTTTACATGCTGATTCATTTTTTTTTTTACACAATAGCTTACCTGTTAAAAGCCTTGACGAGTTAACACAAGCGCTCACTTACTGTTTAAGACTTGGTAATTTTACAAAAGAGCTTACCTGCTAACGGCTTGGTACGTTTACTTAAAAGCTTACCTCCTGAAGTCTTGATGAGTTTTTATACGAGCTTAAGCCTTAGAATGTTTACTTAAGAGCTCACCTCCTAAAGTCTATTGCGTTTGTATACGAGCTTAAAATCTTAGTAAGTTTACTCAAGAACTTACCTCCTAAAGCCTGTGTGAGTTTGTATACGAGCTTAAACCTTAGTAAGTTTACTTAAGAGCTCACCTCCTAAAGCCTTGGTGAGTTTATGTAAGAGCTTACATCTTATTAAGGATACTCAAGAGTTTATCTCCTAAAGTCTACTGAGGTTGTATACGAGCGTAAGCCTTAGTAAGTTTACTTAAGAGATTACCTGCTAAAGCCTTGGTGAGCCTAAAGCCCATAAAGCTTGAATCATGATGGACTGAAGATGAACATGTAGATATAAAGTCGCCTTTGATACAGACACTGGCATACCAGACGGCGGAAGAGGTAACAATTTCACCGAACCCGAGCATGCCGGCCCCCAGGTTGGCACCAATAACGGACAAGTCTATGGCGACCACCAGCCATCCCGGGCAGGTGTAACCAAGTACTTGAAATATCCAAGACAAAACGCATAACACCAGCGCCGCTTTAAGTAGAGTTTTTCCGGCAACCATGGCCTGTATATTATAGTTCTGCGATTATTTTTTTAAATTTCCTTTTTTTAAAACAATGCTACCGTTGAACCGTCACATCGCTGGAAAATGGAAAACAAAATAATAAACACCAAATGAAACCTTCGATTATAATTTGACACATACTTATCAATCTGTATTAAAAATGTGAATCATTATAGAATGAGTTTTCTTCAATCATATTATTATTAATGAGTTTTTTTTCATAATCATATTATAATAAATAAGCTTTCTTTATAATCGGATTATAAGTAATGCGTTTCATTCATACTCGAATCGTTTCTTCATAATAATGCCATAATTAATAAAATCAGAATTTAGTCTATTGTGGCATAATTTGATACAGAAAAACTGTATGTATTCGTAATTCATAAATAGTCTTAACTAGTTAAACATATTTAGGTTTCTGTTGTAAAATATATTCTTTATTTTAAATAATGCAAATACTTACCTTATTGCACAAGGTACTATCCATCAAATTCACGTAAATTAGATTCCCTTAAAATAACAGTTTTTGTAAAGCATCATGTGAAAGATGAGTTTTTCTCTTACGCAATCGCCTTGTGAAATGTTATGCTTATTTCACAGACCTTTTCTGTAACATACAAAATAGTTATTTTCCCACCCAAATGTAATTACATATTGACCGCGCCAGCCGTGAAATAATCTCTTACAAACCAATTTCTGTAAGTTGTATGTATACATCTGTATACGTTCTCGTGACTGTGAATGGACGTATTAATTTATCATGAAGAACATGAACCGTATTGATCAATTTTGCATGTTTTTCAGCTATGACGGGAATTAAGCTTGTGTTAAGGTATCGACTACACCTATTATCAACCACAATGTATTACCGTTGCTATTACTAAATGCGCTTTTATTAGGTGCCATTTTGTAGTATATAAAAATTACGAAGCGGGAAGAAAACGCGTATTGTTTACGGGGGAAAGAGCGGAAAATACTAGATGCCTCCGCAAAATGCGGAATGCGGAAAAGGTATGTCAAGTTTTCTACATCTTTCTTGGTTTTCATTTTATTATCTAAAATTTCGTGTGTGAATGGAATACTTCATCAACCACATTACATTGTTTTACAAAATGCGGGAAATAATTGTGTAGAAACAAATGCGATATTCTGAACTACGACCTTGACCCATGGAAACCATGAAACCGCTCAATCAGTTTTGCTGAACTTTTATATGGATGCTTCTGTAATGAGGAATACATTACAGAAGAAAAAAATCATTATTTCATTATCCGGATGACTCTTGGCGGAGTGGTTTCTTCGAAAACGGTTGTTTTCTGCTCAAATCTACAGTGATCGTGATATTATGGTATTCGTAGATAGAATGACGATGCTTGCCAGATTCTCTTTTCTGGGAACGAGGCGGAATATATATCTACCAATCATATGCATCCGTTTCAAGTTTGGGAATATTACCGGATAATTAATGTTATGGGCGTTCTTTTCGGTCAATTTAAATATAGTTAACTAAAGTTAATCACAATATGCTTTTAATAGTTATCATATTAAAGTAGATAATTTCTTAATAGCGATTCTCACGGATGGCGCGAGGTTCTACCCAAGACAATAGGGGTGGTCTTCCTCTAACCAAAGAATTAAGATGTCAATTCTGAAGCCACTGCCATGACTGTCTGCTCAAAAGTATCTATTGCTCATGCTCACACGTTTTTATCAGATGTGAGAATTGTGATAAAGTGCATGCACATTTTTTAATATCTCGGTAGCACAATATTTATTTTGGAATAACTCCGCCGATATTTATGATATTTGATGTACATGAGGCATTCAACTACGATTTTTACATTTTTGAGCAATTATCTGTATTAAAAAAGAGCTCGATTGCTTACCTCGACCAGATTGCATCGACTGCTTTTATGGCTCCATACATTCTGTACTGGATCTGGGATGAAAATTGATGATGTAGATCCACTCATGGTACAACCATTTCGCAGACGTAGACTACGTTCACAACTAAATAAACTATGTACATGTACAAACTCAATATTCATATTTGACAGTGCTCAACATCTCCATGAAAATGAGAGTAATGCAGAAATGACAGCGCTCGACATCTCCATGAAAATGGGAGTAATGCAAAAATGACAGCGTTCCGACATCTACATAAAAATGGGAGTAATGCAAAAATGACACCGTTCGACATGATATTTATGATATGATATTTATAAGTCTGCTGTCATTAATATATACACATTTTCAACAATATCTTCTATTTCGTAAAACGCATTCAAGAAGAACAATAGCTGTTAAATTAGATAAAACTCGAACAGGAAAAGTAGCATTCAAAGACGACAGTCAACCATTAACACGCACAGAAACAAAAAACAACTATATATAAAGATGAACAAGCAAAGTTTTACGCAAGCGTAAAATAGCTGCCGAGAGGAAATATCATATATCTGGGTAGGGACTGGAAACGAAGTTTAACATAACATAACATATCAGGTCACGGGTGTTAAAACAATATTGAAACAAATAGTGTTGACGTAAACACGCCACGAGCGTTTTTTTTTAACTTACCAGACACATTCTTCCCGAGTTTTACCATCAGTTGTTCCTACCAAACATTTTGAATCAAGGTGGGCGACTTCGCTTCTCTCTGTTCAAATACCTTGATTTGCCTTACAAACTGATTACAATATAACTTTGGAGCACGACGTGCTAGAAGTACACATCAGAACAGAAATACAGGTAAGGTAGCGTGTGAATTACAACAGACATCTCACTGCTACCATGTGTAATTATAAGATTGCGTTATCAAAGTGAAAAACTCAAAGAACCTGTTCATTGCTACCTTACCATTACATATGCAATTATGAAAACCATATAGGCAGTGAATCAACCCATCGACTAGTGTATAACACGGTGGTATTTACGAGAATACCGCATTATAAATGGGTATTATTCCATAAAAAGGTATTATTCCATTAAAATACAGATTTGCACTTATTCCATTCCAATACTTGCGTTTAATTCAGTTTCATTATGTTCCGTTAAAAATCCCGGACGTGAAGATCCCGGAAATATTGCCGCATTCTACATTTTAGTAGACTGTTCTACGAAAACGTCATTTGAGGCAATAAAACGGCAAGCTTTGAACATTGAAAAATATGTGTTTATGCCATTCAAGTTTTTAGACGGGTTCCCTAGGAAATGAAGTTGTAATGCATGCTTATTGTCGGCTAAATGATTCACAGTCTGTTAACCATAGACATATAAGAGTCAGCTTCCTTCGGCAGCTTAATAAAAGGCAAGATAAGACTCCACAGACACATAAGTGTGGAAAATAGGGCTACCGCCTTTGAACGGTCAGTGCTAAAAAAGGCCGCTGGAGGTTTAAACCAGGTTCTTGGGTGCATCAAACCTCACACTTATCCTACTTCATCCCAATAAAACGGGACAGTGTAAATAAAGAAACACGCCATGAACTATTAAGGTTTCAATAAAAAAACACTTCCGTATCGTATTGTTCCATGTCGTTCACCTTAATGCGTCAGTGTATATCGTATTGTTCCGCGTTGTTCACCTTAATGCGTCTTGTTCCGTGTTATTCACCTTAATGCGTCAATGTATATACACTGACGCATTAACGTGAACAACGCGGAACAATACGATACGGATGGATATACACTGACGCATTAAGGTGAACAACACGGAACAATACGATACGGATGGATATACACTGACGCATTAAGGTGAACAACACGGAACAATACGATACGGGTGGATATACACTGACGCATTAAGGTGAACAACACGGAACAAAACGATACGGAAGTATTCTTTTTTAGAATAGTTCCTTATCGTATTGTTCCGTGAACAAACGCATTATTAAGGTGAACAACACGGAACAATATGATACGGAAGTATTCTTTTTTTTATTGAAAACTTAATAGTATTGGCGACCCGCCCAAGACAAAATGGCAGAAATCAGCCACCATAACTTGCAGATTCCTCTAGACCGAACCCGCTGGACTAATTTAAAGCAACTCGATATAGTTTTATTTTGCCAAGTTACGCATGCTCAAATTAAGGACTGCGTAAGGACAAGACAGGGATGAAGTCAGAACAACAAATGACGAAAGGAGGGAATGTCACTAAAGTCTGAACATTGATCACGCTTAGGACAAATTTAATAAAAAGCAAGAAAGAGAAATAGTCACATGATGCGGAAAAAAATCAGCTATACGCCCAAACAAGATTTATTATGACCACTGTTCCAATTTCGTCGTCGCATTTCAAATAGTTTAAAAATAAAAGAATGAATGAATGAATGGTGTTTTGCGGCACGTCGACACATAAATAGGTCATATTGTGCGCAAAAACCCCAAGAAATATCACTATAAGTGACAAATGCCCCCGAAGTGACCTTTGACCTCTAAGTATGACCTTGACCTTGGAGTCATGAACCTAGATTTTGTGCGCGACACGTCGTTTGGTTGTGGTGAGCACTTGTGCCAAGTTATTTGCAAATCCGTCCATGAATTATTGACCGGACACGATTTGACTTTTGACCTCCAAGTGTGACCTTGACCTTGAAGACATCGGTTTTACGCGCGACACATGGTCTTGTTATGGTGATCACTTGTGCCAAGTTATTTAAAAATCCCTGCAGGGGTTGTGACGTTACGGTCCGGACACAAAATTGCGTACCTGTTTTTGACCTATGAACTGCAAGTGTGACATTGACCTTTGAGGTTTTGCGCGCGACACATCGTCTTGTTATGGTGATTAGTTGTGCCAAGTTATTTAAAAGTCCCTGCATGGGTTGTGACGTAACGGTTCGGACACGAAATTGCGTACCTGTTTTTGACCTATGAACTGCAAGTGTGACCTTGACCTTTGAGGAACGAACCTGGGTTTCGCGCGCGACACATCGTCTTGTTATGGTGATCACTTGTGCCAAGTTCAATGGAGGGTTTTTGAAGGTACAGTCCGGACACGAACTGCGGAATGACGGACGGACGGACGGACAGACGGACGGGACATTTTCGGGGGCATAGCAATGTAAACGATGATGCCGATGAGGTTGTTGTTGTCCATACAATTGCTGGTGATGATAGCTGCGATGAACAAAGGGTTTAAGACGGATGATTTCAGATTTTGCCATTCTCACATCTCACATAGTTGCAACTGTCCCCAATCGACAAAGGTTTTAACCCAAACTCATGGAATGTCTTGTGCTAGCCAATGGACCAAAGAGACCATTCCGTAATTTGGGCGTAGACGATCTACGCATGTGTGAGAAATCATTTCTGCACTTTATGTGGACAAAACCTCTCACAAAACATGTACAGATCTATGCTTATTTTTTATATTCGGGCATTGAATTTCCCAACACTAAACGTACACTTGTGAATTTCTAGACACATAATCGTAATTTGAAGAAGTTTTATCGTACACAAAATGCGTGTATGCAAGCTACAATGCCGGCGTGCTATGAAATAAGAACATACTCAATGGTGATATATCGTATATTCGTCGTATTTAGAGTACCCTATTTACATACCAATTGTTTAAAAACACACACAAATACACGAATAACTGCGGTTATTCTGCGCACGTCTGTGGACATTTATATGTGAAGTTGTACGTTAAACTATGTTAGAGCTTTATATTAGGAGACGAACTTGAGAGTTCTGCTTTAATAAAGTTATAATTTTAGCAAAAGATTCCCGGGCGTGACAAGCTAATATATATTTGAACATTTTCTCAATAGTTTGTGGTTGAAACCACCTTTAATAAACAGTTACAGTGTCCATATAATGATGTTACGGCAAAATTGATCCGTAAGATCTAACTGGAGCGAGAATATCGCTTTTGAAATGTTTAATCCATGCATAAGTGTCAAACGTATTTTTTCATATTCAATATGAATACAGAGCAGATGATTTTCAACGGATGAAATGAATGGATCTTGTGTG